>JACEII010000146.1:505167-540675 GCA_014332785.1 Antheraea mylitta | reverse complement strand
ATCAAATTTTCCAATTTAACAGAATTACACATAATGTCTTTGGATAATTTATTCTTCACAATTCAAAATACATAAATCACACAACTCACTCAATCAAGCCAGATCACATACAAAATTTCATATACAAAGAGTCATACAAAAGAATATGACACCGGTCATACCTTAGTTTTAATGATTGCATTCATATATGTACTCTTCTTTGAGCTGAAAGAATCGGGGAAACATTTCTTCGGCATTACTCCATACTTGTTCACCAAGTTCACTATCATGTCCCACTGACCCCCATCATTTATTGGATCCTGAAAGTTGTATGAAAGGCTATCAAAGACCCGAAGCGTATCTAACTGTAACCTCTTCACAGTATAGTAGACTTAATTTATTTTTTTAATTTATTATTATCACCCCCATACTGCTCAACGGTTTGTTAAGTTGAATTAAACAACTAGTTGTACACCTGGAGTGCCGGAGGAACCCACCTCCCCTCCCCCTCCCTCTTGCACCTCCTTCATCCCCCATCCCCTACCTCCCAACACAGGCTGGCAATGCACTTGCGACTCCCCTGGTGTTGCTAGTGTCTATAAACGGCGGTGATCACTTACCATCAGGTGATCAACATGTTCGTTAGCCACCTATAATATAAAAAAAGTTATAGAGAGTATTATAAAATTTCCTAAGTCAATAAAATACTCAAGAAAGTCATTTTATTTAGGTTTTGATTTTTTTTTTTTCGAAATGACTACTCTATTGAACCAGCTTCACAGGACTACTAAGGCGAGCGCTTAAGGCACTCAGCCGATTTTATTCTGGCAACCAGCTCAAGGGTACACGGCACACCTCGGCTTGGCTGTTGCCTGTTGCATGCCAAATCGCGACCCATCTTAGCTAACCTAGCTAACTATTCATATATGTATGAGTTGTTGAAACGTATATGTGTACCAAGCATACACGCCTCAACAACTCCTTCATATATTTATTATCGGAAAATTGAGAGTTTTTCAGTTCGATAAGGGGAAAAAAGTAAACCCTTCCACTTTCATGTGTAAGCGTGTAGAGGCGTGCACGTGTGTGGGGGTGATCGTGTAGTGTTGTAGCAGTGATGTAGTATATTGTGTGTCACCGTATCGCGCAAGCAACGCACTCAAGGGCTCCCTACCGAGGGATCGAACCTAGGCTTGAGCCGCTGCCGTGGGAGGCCTATTCGGGTAGATTTAGGTTTTGATATTGACATCAATCTATATAGGTACTTCATTATTTGATATGTTAAAGTAAATAGAAAAAATCTGATATGCTTCTAAAGATAATAATTTAATACGTCACGAAGCGACTGTTAGCTTTGGCATAAATACTTAAACATATTATTTACTATGTCTGTAGAACGATGCAAATACTGAAAGTAAATAAGTACTTATAATACAAGTGTAATTAAAATTGTAATGTTATTCATTACGGTGTAGAATTAAATTTATTGAAGTTCTAGAACAATGTTTTATTATTCGATAACATGTTATCATTCGAATAATTATTTGCGTCGGTTACGTAATTCATTGCTTAGAAACTCTTTTAACAAAATAATATAGTACTGCGACCTTGTTGTAGTTACGATGTACACAATAATGTAAATTAAATACCGTGGAAAGAGAAAATTAATCAATAAAATTGTTATATTAACAGGAATACTGAAAAATAAGATTACTGATTTAATTTTATATCAATTCTTAGAAAGAGATAATCTTTGGGAATTTTAAACTACTGAAATTTAAAATTATTAAATTGAATTTGAAATGTATTAAAAATGAATGTGATTTTTATGTAAATCAACCGTCGATACCCTGTATACATAAGAATTAACACTTACCAGTTGGTAGATTTTTGTTGTTATTGAAAATAAATTAAATACTTGAAAGAGCACACTATATCACTTAAGAAAAAAAAAATACAATTAATCACTTAAAAAAAAACAAAAACAGAGAAAAAGTAAATAATTACCCGAAGTAAGAAGTTAACCAAGCGCCCATTTAATTTCTCTCCTTGCTTAGCCGTGGTCACAATATTATTCAACCAGTAGTGAGACCTCTCGATTTTATCCCAGAAGAACAAATAACTGGAATTTAAAGAAAAGCATAGTCATTTTTTTTTTTCGAAGTGACTACGCTATTGACCCAGCAAGGTCTTAACAGCTTCACCGGACTACTAAGGCGAGCGCTTAAGGCACTCAGCCGATTTTATTTTGGCAACCAGCACGAGGGTCCACGGCACACCTTGGCTTGGCTGTTGCCTGTTGCATGCAAAATCGCGACCTATCTTAGCTAACCTAGCTAACTATTGATATATGTATGAGTTGTTGAAACGTATATGTGTACCAAGCATAAACGCCTCAAGAACTCCTCCATATATTTATTATTGGAAAATTGAGAGTTATTCAGTTCGATAAGGGAAAAAAGTAAACCCTTCCACTTTCATGTGTAAGCGTGCACGTGTGTGGGGGTGATCGTGTAGTGTTGTAGCGGTGATGTATATTTGTGTGTTCCTGTATCGCGCAAGCAACGCACTCAAGGGCTCCCTACCGAGGGATCGAACCTAGGCTTGAGCCGCTGCCGTGGGAGGCCTAATCGGGTGTAAGGGAGCGAAATTAACCCCCTGACCACGGCGGCGTGATCTGTGGTTTAAGCATAGTAAACATAATTATTCATCAATATACATATAACGTTCTGAAATGTTATTTTAAAACTAACTTCTGCCCGTGATTTCGTCTGCGTGGAATAGTTACTTTGGGCTAACGCTAACACGCAGCGGAAGCTCTCAAGAGGAAAAAATCCCGATTTTTCAACATTCTTCATTGGTGCTCTGCTCATATTGGTCTTAGCGTGATGATACATATCTATAACCATACTCGATAAACGGGCTATATAACATTGAAAGAATTTTTCAAATCGGACCAGTAGTTCCTGAGATTACCCCCTACAACGTCACAAACTCACAAACTTTACCTCTTTATATTAAAAAAAAAAAACTCTATAATATTAGTGTAGATAATTAATTCCCTTCTACTAATAATATAAAAGTGAGTTCGTTTATTACATTTTCAATAACTAACTGCTCAACAGATAATCATGTAACTCTGCACACACATTGTCAGAGACAGAAAAAGATATAACTATAAAAGCAAGTTTACTTAATGTCAAAATCATAAAGAATGTAATAAAGAATAGAAGAAAGAGAGAGAGAAAAAAATAGTTTTTATTGTTGAAACTAAATGTTACACAAGTAAATAGTTAAAATATATACAAAATAATATTTCCGATAACAGACTCAAGCCTTGCCCAAGACTGCTTCAAGGATTACAGTCTTTTTGTAGTCGGTTACACAAATCTATCATGCTTCAGCTGCATTAATCACTAATGGGTGTTTCCTACTTTATAATATAAAGCAAGAAATTAAGCTGTGGAAAATGTATGACATAGCAAAATAATGAAGGATGAAATTATGTGTAGGATATAATTTATTTATAAGAATCTCATCATGACTCATAAGATATTCCATACTGATATTTTGTAGATTTTGTTTATACATTACCTTTGTGAGAATTCAAATTCATCAATGCCATATTTTTTCATGAATGGTAGACGCATAACATTTAGTGCTGCAAACAACCAGCATCGGCCAGACATTTCCTGATTGGTCACCGGTTTGCCCTCACTTTCCACCTGGAAACAGATAATAAATTATACACAATACCTAGTCACTACACAAGACTTCACCTACCTTAAGTTACAATATAAAACTGAATAATAATAAATTATACACTTGTTGATGGGATGAGACCAGAATACCATTCAATAGGGTGGTGTTAAAAATCAGTTAAGTTTAATAAGATCAAGGCATCTGCTATGGACTCTTGGCTATATCTATTAGTAAAGAAACCAAGATTTTATGGAAGTCTGTCATTAGTTCTAAGACAGGTTAGGAAATATACTAATCCATTGGCCTGGAATTTTTAAACCTACAATTTAAAAATGAAGGTGATAACAAAAATGTAGCATATCTCACCCAGTTGGATTTATAATAAAACAGATTGTATGAAAAAGATACTAATATACAACTTATGTGTATGTTAGGATTTATCTTGGATATATGAATGCTATATAGAACACATAGATATGGGCAGAACCAGGCCTGTGCGATAAATGAGGCATATCACATACTTTGACACACCTTGCAGGCTAGATGAGGTCTGCCACAGACTTTAATAGGGCCTGAGGGACGGGTGCAGTCAACTATGGACTTTAATATGCGGTTCATCATCTAGTATGATATGTCCTGCAAGCGGGATGCGGTTAACCACAGACTTAGAAGTTTGCGAATGTTTTTAAAACTGATTGCGAAAAAATATGTAACAAATGTATGTATGTGAATAATTGTTATCTGTAGTGATAACTAACAAAGTATGGAGTTGCTTATAATGCTTGTAATAGAAAAATAAATATTAAAAGGTAAAATACTCACCTTAATATTATATATATGAAGGCTAGCATCAGTCTTTCGTCTACTAATTGCCACTTCGAAAGGGTTGAATCTTGAGCAAGCATTCTGAGCAAGTTCATTTTTTGGATCACTGTAGAAGTCATTCCGGAGCTTTGTTAATGTTTCTAACGTCAGTGGAGCTGTAAGAAGTTGTAATTTTAAGTATATTTATTGATAATTATGTAAAAATGTTGTTTAATTTTAATTTCTTATATTAACTCATTTTAATTTCTTATATTAACTGTGGCATCTATTTTTGGCTCCTTATTATTATTATTTATTTTTGGTGACCAATCTTCTTGCAGATAATTACTGCCATTTTCAAGTAGGTAATGATATTACTAGTTTCTTGCCATCATTTCAATGAACAAGATGGTGGCTCTCTTGTTACAATTTTTCAGGGAGTTTTTGTGGCAAGCAAGAACCCATGCTGTAATATTATTTTTCATTCACGTCACTTGTGCACAATAACTGAACTATATTACATAAAACACCACCAATATTACAAAAAATAAAATTAAAAAACACAACACTATGAATAAAATATAAAATCCACTACATGTCATTCCAAGATCCCACCAAAAACTCTTTTTTGCTCCTCATAGTTGTTTTTTTTTTACTTTATTTTTTGCAACCAATATTCCACACTATTACTGCCATTGTAAAGTAGTTAAGAGTATTACAAGTGTCCTGTGTTTATTTCATTGTCAATGTTAATGTTTCAACAAGATGGCCTCCCATGCCTCCCTTGTTAGAACTATCCAGGTAATTTTCTTGGCATCTCAAAATTGATGCTCCGTGGTATTATTTTCCATTCACTTCACTTATACACAATAACTGAAGTATACATAAAAACTATCAATATTACAAAATAAACAAGTCAAAAAACACAAGATTATGAATAAAATATAAAATCCACTACATAACATTCCAAGATGCTGCCAAAAATGATTTTTGGCTCCTTATAGTTGTTGTGTCTGCTTCTGTTTTAATTTTTTTAATAGTTACATTTCAATCTTTTTTGTTACAGATATTGAATTCTACAATAGCAAATAGTAGCAATGTGTTGTAGTATGTATTTTAAACAGGAAACCTATATGGAAAAGTATGTCAGTAAGGAATTTTACCTCAATTATTTTTATATTACTTATAATTTTTTCACTATTAAATTTCTAAGAATTTTTCATAGTGGACCATTTAAAATGAAATAAACAATCTATATATTATCTTACATAATCCACTATATTTTCATAATTATGTCTTATGTTGAATATTGTTATCTTATTATACCAACCGGCCGAATCAACCTTCGACTGGTCTCCATCTACTGAAACCTCCAGTTTGTTAGATGACAAATATTTTTTTAGTTATATCTCTTGTCATAGAAGGAACTCACTTTTATGTTTAAATCTTGAATTATATTTCAAGGGTGCTGTTAATTTAGCTAAATGTAGTTGCACCTTGGTTATTGTATGCATTTCATGTTGATAAAAATAATTCAATCAAATATAAAAATTTAAGACATGTCTATGTTTATATATACCATATTGTTGTATATCAAGCTTTTTTGTTTTAAATTTTAGCGGAATAGATAAATATTACAAGAGAAACAATTATTTATAGAATTAAAAAAATGCTTATAAGCGAAAATAGTATTGTCTTGAAATCACATATACAATTTTTGCATGACTAAGTGATTATTTGATTGTAAATTGAATTGATAGACACTTTTGTAAATAGGGTAAAGTATTACTGATAAATTTAAAAAAATTGAAATTAATACATTTCCGATATACAACCAGAAAGCTATAAAGAGGTTACATTTTTAGCTTTAAAAAAAATTCAAACGAACTTACCAGATGCCATTGTTCTCACAGAAATTTGCAACAAATTAAACGTCCGACACTGCAAAAACGATGAGTACAATGATTTAAAAAGCATTTATATATACTGATACCAACGCAATTACATTATCATAAAAACAAATGATGTATTATTTATGTACGTTAAAATATTAACTTCTATTTTCTATTACAAAAAGACTATATTCGCTATATACATGTCTAAGAGTTAAAAATAAAATTCCGTTTTTCGTCAACGTAAAATACGTTTCATGTTAAACAAGGAAAGAAAATACTTCTTTCTCAGTCCATCACGTTGTGCAAATAATTTTAGGAAATGACAGTTCATTAATCTATTTTTTCGGTCATTGAACTGGTGGCAGCTGATGAACAGCTGTTTCATAACCTATTAATCTATTGTAAAATTTTACCCAGCGAGAGAATTAAAAACAAACAAAAACTACACCATACAATTTATGCAATTTTTTGATAGATAAGAAATTCTAGATAAAACTTTAATGTTAATTTATTTCTTATACTTTTTAATCGCAACATTGTATTTTATCAGCTGGCAACATTATATTTAACCGCGAAATTTGATTTTTTACTTCTAGACGTTGAATAAATTGAGAAATATATCATAATTTAAAGTATGCAAGCTACAAATATAACATAAAAATATTAAACTGTAATAACACTGATACGATAATATTATTATGACCATTGTTTTAGTAAAAGTAAAGGCCATAATAATGTACTAACTGGTCATACCAAAAAATCAATATTCTTAGCAAACTGTGCCAAAGACACAAAAAGATACATTCCAAATTTTAGACTTTATTGTTTTTCATACATATTCAAGAGATATTCAGTACATATCTCAAGTGGCTTAGGTTAAGTTCTTGAATATCGAAATGTCGTTAAAAGCGTACGAAGATGCCTGCACAAGAGCAGAACTATTTGGTCAACCGCTACCGGATAAAGAAGAATTCATCGCTAAACATAAACATTTAGATGTTGCGGAATTTGAAGATGTAGAGATTAAAACTGTTGAGGTAAGGAAATTATACTTTATATAATAACTTTTATTAAGTTAGTGTCTCTGTAATGTATCATCTAAACAACAGAGGTTGTGTAAGTGGTGACCTAATTTGTGATTTTTTAAGCAGTAAAAAGAAATGTCATAGGCCGTTTTTCTATTACTAATATAATATTAAGTTTACACCGTGTTATCGTATAAATATGTATATATTTTTGTCGATATATTTCAAAATGAGGTAAGTCCTATTTTAATCGTTCATTTAACGTGTTTTTTTTTATTTTTAGTTTTTTATACACCGAGAACGAAGTTCAAACTCTGCCGTCCATAAGGTTTTTAGTTTTTTTTTTAATGATCTTCATGTATTTATGTATATATTTTTTATGTCTGCAATTTGAAGATATTGAAAAATAACATAAAATGATAAGTATGGCTAAAATTGGATTTAGCTCAATTTAAATGTTATATAACTCATATAATGTAATTGGTGTCATAATAAATCATATTCAAGTATCATTACAGTAAGCTCAGGAACCGTAAATGTTTAGAGTTATAGTGTCATAGAGTTAATGTCAGTACTAGAGATGATTTTGCATCATAGTCCGGTGAAGCTGTTAAGACCTCGCTGGGCCGATAGTGTAGTCATTTCGAAAAAAAATGATTTTGCACTTTTGTTATTTGTAACACTGGCTCTTGCTCGCAACTTCGTTCGCGTTAATGTAGATTCAATCGATCTCTCGAAAACCGTACATTATCTCAGGATGAAATGTACCTTTAACGTCCTTTTCTATAGCCCTGACAACGTGTACGCAAAATATCATGAAATCGGTTGAGTAGTGAAGACGTGATAGCGTAACATACAAACAACCTCAGTTCCCCTTTTATAATATTACTAAGTCAATGTTATATACAGAGTATACAATAATAACTCAAGAGGAATCTTTGGCGGGATCTTGGAATGTCATGTAGTGATTTTTATATTTTATTTATATTCTTGTATTAATTGATTCTATATTTTGCAATAATGGTGGTATTTACGTAATATAGTTAGGTTATTGTGCACAACTGAAGTGAAACTGAAATAATATCACGGAGCATGAATTGTGACTTGCCACAAGGCTCCCTAGAAAGTTCTAACAAGATGGCCACCATGTTGTTATTTCATTGAAATGACTTGCAATCACCTGTATCAACATTTTTTTTTTTTCGAACTGACTACGCTGTTGACCCAGCAAGGTTTTAACAGCTTCACCGGACTAAAACATTACTTACTCGACTATGGCAGTGATAATTTACTAGAAGATTGGTTGCCAGAAATAAAATAAAACAAGGGATTTGGAAATATTTTACGAAAATATAAGGAAGAATTTCTATGATCTGAATATTACTTTGGTTATATAGAAGTTATATTTACACACTAAAACTTTATGTATTTTTTTAAATATACTCACTTGTTTTGTATTTAGTTAATTTCATTATTTATTTTGTTTCTTTTTTTTATACTTTTGTAAAATGTTGTGCCCAACTTTGATAGTTAGACAAATTTAAGTCTGTAAATTATTATTATAAATATGTTCTTTGTGTATAATTAATTTGTTTTCTGTTAATCAGCCTGAATAAATAAATAAATAACAGTTGAACCAACCTACTTACTTTCTATACCACGAAATATTACTATAGTATATAATTACAAATGTTAAGGTTTTTTTTATCTTAATTTTTGGCAACCAATCTTTTAGATTATTGCTGCCATTTTCATGTAATTTATAATATTACAAGCGTCGTGTGATTATTTCAATATTCTAAGATGGTGGCTCCCTTGTTAGAACCTTCCAGGAAGTTTTTGTAGCATCTCAGAATTCCATGTTCCGTGCACTTATGCACAATAAATTAACTATATTACGTAAAACACTACCAAGTTTACAAAATATAGAGTCAATAACACAAGATAAAATATAATATAAAATCTACAACATGACACACTAAAATGCCGCTAAAACTCAAATGTTAAGGTTGACGACATCCATCATTTATTGATAGTTTATCTACAAAACATCATTTTACCTATATATAGTACACAATCAAACTCTTAGACTTATAAATAAGGCGAAAACAAGATAATGAAGTAGGCAGCTTCTTCTTTTCTGTTTTACTCGCGATTTTCTTTTTTTTTTGTTTTATGGTTATTGACGAGTTTCAGTGTTATCAATAAAAAAGTTTGGTTTCTTCCCCTTACTATCGACGAATCGAATCCTTTATTATAAATAAAATTGTCTCCATTTTACATACTTTACGTTCCTAATGTCTAAATTATTTTGTTAAGTATTTTGTTCCTTTGCTATATTTTGATTGGCTAACGAAGACTAAGAAAAATCTTAATAATGATATATTATACTTAATGATTTTCAGAATACTGCTATGTTAAACGACCAGTTAAAAGAAGGTAGCAGTGGCCTCACAGAATTGAACACAATCTTAAATTCAACACAGACAAAGATCAATCGAATGAAGGTAAGTCATCTATACATGTAATAACAACGTAAACCTTACGTGTCCTATACTTTAGGATTTTTATGAGAAAAATATTACAGGTGTCTTGAAATCTATACTAATATTATAAAGAGGTAAAGTTTGTGAGTTTGTGACGTTGTAGGGGGTAATCTCAGGAACTACTGGTCCGATTTAAATATTTCTTTCAGTGTTATATAGCTCATTTATCGAGGATGGTTATAGGCTATATATCATCACGCTAAGACCAACAGGAGCGGAGCAACAATGAAGAATGTATAAAAATCGGGGTGTTTTTTCCTCTTGAGAGCTTTCGCTGCATATTAGTTAGCCCAAATTAACTATGTCCACGCGAACGAAGTCGCGGGCAGAGGCTAGTAAGTAATAAAATACATCTTAATGACTTTCATTAATGTCTGTCTGTCTATTTGTATAAACACGCATCACTGCAGGCTGAAGTACTGCGTTCACGATAAAACCTCAAACCATAAATCATATTCCTGAGTATCATTTAGTCTTGATATCATTAAAATCGGTTCACTCTATCAAAATTTATTGTAATTTTAATGACGACGCGACTTAAGTATGAGAAACAAGTAAATAAGTATATGAACTTAATACTTTCAGATATTGTTGGTCATGGTTTTTTTTACATAAATTTCCACGCGGACGGAGTCGCGGGTTTTTTTTTTTAATATCAAAGGAGGCAAATGGACTGTTAGGTCATGTGATGTTAAGTGATCACCATCGTCCATAGACACTAGCGACATCAAGGAAGTCGCAAGTGCATTGCCAACCTGTATATGGGAGAGGGGGAAGGGAAGGAAAAGGAAAGAAGGAAAGAGGAAAGCAGGTGGGCCTCCGGCGCTCTCACTGACCGAACGAAATACAACAATGCAAGCACTGTTATTTCATTTTTTCTGTGAGGGGGGTTGTGCTGCCCCGGACGAGCCGATCCATTCATCCTGAAACCAGTAATAGCTTTAGCGTGGCTCTACCACCTACCATAACAGGTATAGTTAGTGTCTAATATATCTTGTGAATGAACCAGAATTTTTGGTAAAGGTATAATACATTGCAATGAAACTGCATTTGCTCCAGAAATTAAATTACGTATCAGTACATAATATTATTCGTTGTATGGTACGTCAAAATGCAAATGTAGTCACTGATAAATTAAGTTAGTGTTTCTATTATAAAGAGGTAAAGTTTGTGAGGTTGTAGGAATTTCAGGAACTAATAAACTGATTTTGAAAATTCTTTTACCAAGAGAAAGCCACTTTATTTGTAAGTGTTATAGCTTATATATTAACCCGTAAAATAAAAAGACTTTTTTGTGGTATTCGAATGTGCATAGTAAGTCGGAGAAAAAACGGTCGAACAAAAACGTTTTTTACGAACATTGCCTTATAACGATGAGATATTATTGAGATATATATGATTGAGTTTTTGAGAAAAGTTGTAGAGGTTCATAATGCCTACAAAAAAGTCAAGGACAGCTATCTTTTATATTTAAGTCACAAAAAGTAGTTTTTTTATAAATGTTTATCACCCAAAGAAGCGGGAACGGATCAGCTAGTAAAGTAGAAAATGCTATGTATAAAATACATATACCTAGTAGATATATAAAAGTATAGAAGGAAATTTCAAACAAATAAAAATATCGTGTAAATCGAAGATTGGTAATTTTGGTTTTAATATTTATCATTTTATAGCAATTAATAACATTATTGATAAAAAATATAAAAAATTATTGGTAAAACATAGATGCTATTTTTTAAAATGTAGAGCGTCAATCACATTGCCTCACAATTTTGGTGTACTATTAATTAATTCTTGTGTTATGAAATTCAATATAATTTAGAAATATATTATTTCCAGGGAGTTTGCGGCAGCATTACAAACTTCTTTCGTATTAAACTAACGTCCAAAGATAATCTCTCTTACTCCAGTGAACCGAGTTATATAGGGCAGACTAATTACGACAAAGACTATGTACCTCCGGTGGCTGAAATTGGCTCCATAAATGAAGGCCTTGGTCCTAATGACAAAGAGTTGGAATTACGCGCGCCGAAAACAAAACATGGCGGCGTACAAAATGGCGGAAACATAAACTCTGCTATAGATGATTTAAAAACGATGGAACAAATGGAGAACACACCTTTGGTAAGCAAAACACCGATTAGCGATATAAGTAAGCAGTGTAATTCACAATTAAGTAAATTGGATGAAATGATTTTCCAAGCTGAGAAAGCACAAACTTCTTTGAGTCATCAAAACAAACAGATGAGATCTTTTCTGCGATAAATGTTTCATAAAATTATATTATCCGTTACGTTGAAGATATTGTTGGTATTTTAAAATATAATGTTAACAATTTGTCTTGGCTTATGTGCCTGTCGATTAAATATAATATGCGTATTGTAATACCTTGAAAATTCAATTATTGGTAATAAAATTTAATTTACTATTGCAATGATATTATAAGTAAAAAGCTGTAAATACTACATGGTATTTTGACAAAATAAATGGCACGATAACGCACACATACGTAAATAAATATTGTAACGCCACGCAAGGAAATAAGATGACATATTCCTATTATCGTTGGTGAAAATGAAATAGTTATATGTTGCGTAGATCTGCTCGTCAAGAATAAAGAATAATCCAAAGAGACAGGACATCTTACTTTGTTTCTTTGAAAACCTGTCATTTCTTTGCGTAATACTTTTGGTTTCGTAATATTTGATATTTAAAAAATATAAAATAATTCGTAGTTATAATTTTTCTTTTTTAGTATTATAATATTGTTTTGTTATACATATGCAAGTTTACAAATACGAATTATAAAAACGGTAATTATCACCATTGATATTACACTGTTTTTAACTATATTTTTATAGTAGCTAGTTTACTACAAGTGATAATTAAAATTACATGTTATTAGAATAAATAAACTGTAAAAAGCTTTGCATAGTTTGTGCAATATCTTATAGTACAGGATGGCGTTTCCCATAGTTTTTTTAAAACGTTATTTTTTGCAAACAATCTTTCACATTATTACTGCCATTGTCGCGTAGTCAGTAATATTGCAAGTATCGTGCGATCACTGCAATATTGCGTCATGTAGGTCAATATTCTAACAAGATGGTGGATCCCTTGTTAGAACCTTCCAGGGAGTTTTTGTGGCATCCCAGAATTTCATGCTCCGTGGTATTATACGCACAATATATAAAACACCACTAAATTTACAAAATATAGAGTCAAATAACACAAGATTGTGAATAAAATATAAAATCCACTACATGACATACTAAAATCCCGCCAAAAACTCTTGCTGCATTTTCGTTTGCCATATTTTTGAGGCATTTTATGAAACGATCATCTAGTTATGCTTTTGCTAGCTAGTCGAGTTTTAACATGTCGCTGTCAAAGCGCTTATGACGTACCTGCTTTGTACTTATAATATCATTCTACTATTGTCTTCGAAATATTGTAGTTAACGATGTCAACGCAAATTGCTGTTTTTTAAAATCTTCGGGTCAATGACCTTTATAACTTTCAATCTAGGCACGTCAGATTGATAGTATATGGACTGTTTTATTTTATCAGTGTTACCACATCCTTTAGCTAAAAATAAATTTGAGTGGTGAACAGACGGTGACAAACAAAAACTATTTAATCTATAACTTAGCTAGGTAATTTATACATTAACAAATTTCATGGTTTAGCGATAACATATGTATTTCAAGAAATGCATATAATTACTGCTACATTTAAAATTTCTGCTATTAAGTCCTTACATATGTAATAGCATTTAATGTGGGAAAAATAAAACGAGATAATTGTATGAAATAGTATATTTCATAATTAATTGAAGTATGCATCACTATTATCTATGCTATATCACCATTCTATTAGTAGTTCTTTGACGTGGCGACGCGATGCCATGCGCAATCGACTGTGCTATAGTGTAATTTGAGAATTTGGGATTCGTTTGATTCGAAAAATTTCGATGTTTCATGTATGTTCGGCGTACTGTGGCGGCTCAATTTTTTTTTTGCAAGAAATTGTCCGATTCCGTAAAATGTGCTAATCTGTTGGACTAAGGTCCTGGGTGTGGGGTCATTCAAATATTAAGTAAACTCTAAGGGGTCTTTTTAATTTGCTTAGTTTTGTTGACATAGGGGTTGTGGGGAGCGGGGGAGCTTCTGGGTGAGGATTACATCAGCAATATTTATTATTTCTTTTTTCGTCTTTTCTATAAAATTTAGTCACTACGTAATAATGTTTTTGTAAGCATGAGAGGAGGGTAAGAGCTCTGCTTAATTTAATAAAAAAAAGGATGGGGAGGGATAAACATTACAAAAATCTGCTTATGCTTGAACAGCCCCAGTATGGTGGGTATCGGAGACATTCTTACCAAAGTTCTTCTAAAAAACAAATAACAGAGATTGATCAGTCTCAGTTGGCTAACGACTTGCTTTTCCATAGTGATTTGCAACTATTAATAATTCAGATCTGCCGTAACCGTCTGGCCAGATCTTAGAAAGCAGTATATGACACCAGCACTGGTCCACCAAGCCCTCACCAGTACCTTTTTCACACAACTTTCGCTTTAGATAGGATTTGTCCGGTTTTCCTAGGTTCACTTGTGTTATGGCCGATTATCGAAAGTAACTGTACAATTCAAAATTCAGTCGTTAATGTGACTGTTGAGTAATGTAACTCAGCACTCAATTTGTCTTTATTGGTGTGTTTCAGTCAAATTATGCGGTACCCATTTCTCGAGTTCCTTCACTCTTCCGATTTATATTAAGTGAATTAGAATTGGTTTATCGCTTAAACCGATGTGTGCAGTTAACTCTTTCGTGGTTTGCGAATCTGCTCTATGATCGACTTTCATTCTTTACTGTCTTTCTTTCTCTATTGTCTAAGGTCTTTGACAATGCACAAGACTTGTTCCGTAACTCAAAATTTCCAAAACAAAAACGTATCGTATTTTCTTTTACAGTAGCTTCCTTGTATACATTAATTTTTCAAGTTGTTTCTACTGCGCTGATGTCAGGGTGGAATTCATATTCGTAAATAACGCATAATGTGATATTTTAAATTTTCCAATGTGTGAAAATAACGATATTGAGGAAAATCAAATGGCGCTAAAAGAATGAATTACTAACTAAATTCGAAACACAAATGACGCGCCTTTTTGAAATATTTGAATTTGGAATTCTTAACCAATGCCTAGATATTTGAGATCAAAGTGGCCAGTTCTATAAAATGCAAATTTAATATGTAAGGACCTAATATATACTAAATCATAAGGCAATATTTATTTAAAAACAAATTGTACCTATAATATGTAAACAATATTGATATTGATTGATATCACCGACTTAAGGCTTTTGCTATAATCAAGTTATTAATGAAAATGGAGAATAAAAGGATTATAGTCTATACTAGTGGGTGCCTAGTGGTCGGTATTCGACCATAGTTTAATGATATTTTAAAGTTTGAACTTAACTAGGGTTCTTTTGTCAAAGGGTATAAATATTCTATAATCAAAGGTTTCATCATGGCTACTCAGTTATTTGACATTTGCCATGATATTTAATTACATAAACATAAAAAAAACGATGTGCAAATGAAAACTGAAATTAATAATAATTTAAAACAAAAAACAGGTGGTAAACTCTTATGACAATATGAAACCAAGTGACATGAAATAAAAGGACTCTTGTTACCTAAATATTTTGACATCCAATAAAAAACTAAAGAGATATATAATATATATATATATGATATTATTATGAAATTAACCTACAATTGCCCAGTTAAATTCAAAGAGCATGTAAGGTATGGAACGTAAGTCGTGTTATAAATATTATAATAATAGTTATATGTTATAATATTGTTGTTGAATGTAAGATGAAAAAGGGTAATTGGAACGTAAGAGTAAAAAATAATACATACAGTTGAGCATAGTGACCTCCTTCACAACCATTTTTGAAGTTCGTTATTGACGGCTGTCAAAATGTATTTTTACTTACATGTGTGTATGTGTTTTGTAAAATTCAAGCATTAGTGTGAGTAATGCATATTTTAATTGATTTTATGTACTTCTAATGCATTTTATATGAAATAAATAGCTTTCTGCACTTCTCCGCCATATTAACTTTAACTATGCCAAATTTCAAGTTCACTTGTTTACGCAGTTCGTTTAAAAAGGGGTACAAAGTTTTTGCTTTACGTATGAATATACAAATAATATATCTATATAGTAGATATAAACGTCGATAATCTCAACGATTATTATAGAATATTTTAATGGTGTGTAGATTTAAGTTTTTAAAATTTAAGGTTTTATCCATCACGTTTTGCTACAAGTTTTTTTTTTGAGATACGACGATATGAGAATGCCTCTAGGCAGCAGTCTACTATTCTATATTATCTATGTTCTACTGTTTATGGCAACGCACTTGCGACTGGTGTTTCTAGTGTCTATCGACGGCGGTGATCATTTAACATCAGGTGACCCGTCTATTCGTTTGCCCTCTATAATATATAAAAAAATGGGAGTGCTTTGGGTTTCTCTTTTTTGAAGTGTAAATTTTTTTAGCCGCGTTGAGTTTTTTTTGGCAAGAGAAAAACTTATGGATTCACGTCACTGACATGCTCGTGATGTATTTATTGCACTTGCGTCAAACCAGCGATGCAGAGTGTAACGACCTGGGTATATGTAATATTAAAAGTTTTGATGGAAAAAAGAGAAGACCTTGTTATCTCCTGATTCGATTCCGCCATAGTAATATGGATCAAGGGTCGCGCTAATAAGGATAGTAATATTTATTTTCTCAAATCAGCTAACAACTCTGCCACAAAAGTCTGTAAGAGGGCCTATACTAGAGCGGATGCCCAGCGTGTTGCACGATAAGGTCATGAATTCGTAAGTCATTCGACTAATAGTCGAGTCTACTGGAGTCTGGCCAAAGCTGTGCAAGCCAATTTTTGTCATCCAACGTTGCCGCCGGTGAAGTACTTTGATGGGACACTGGCCTACGAACCGCAAAACAAGGCAGCATTATTAGCTAATCCCTTTGCGGCTAATTCCTGGCTCGACGATCGAAACGCGCTGCCGCCTACTATTCCTTCCTGCGGTGTCGAAATTAAGGTTCAGGTAGCGTGACGTTCTTAAACAACTGCGATCGCTCGATGTCCGGAAGCCTAGTGGTCCGGATGGTATCCGAGCAGTTTATCTAAAAACACGTGCAGCCGAGTTAGCTACAATATTAACGTGCTTGTACGAAAAGTCTCCAGGTAAAAACCCTACCTACAACACAGGGAAACCAACTTTTGACCTCGGGTACGTCGAACCAAGTGGAGCCGAACGCTTACAGGCAAAAATAACAGCCGAACGAGCAGAGGCCACAAAAACATCTGGAGAAGGTGAACCACAAAAACAACCATCTTCAGAAATAACACAGATGATCATGTCTCAATCTCATAAGTATACAAATAATAAACAGCAGGAAGCAATAGACCGTCTTTGGAGGAGAGCTCCAAAGGCCAAATCCAAACCGCAGCCACTGAAAACCAGAGCGGACATGGGGCAAGTTATCTCACCCATCCAAATTCCTGTCAAAAGACCACTGGATCACATGGAAAATGCTATACTCGAATTCAAAGCGATACTCGAAGCCACGATTAAAGTCAACACACTTAAGTGTACACAAATCCTAGAGGCCCACCATCTGGGAATCGTGGCCTTGAGAGATGCTAGATTAGAGGAAGCGGAGGCGGCTATTTACAACAACGACTCTGCCCAAGTTATAGCCGGAGTAATGACGGGCAGCTACATGACCGCTTATAATTCCACCAGTGGTTTCGTACTAAGGAAAGAGAGCGAGACACGGGAAGCACCTCAGCCTCAGATGTTCGAAGCGTCCCCAGAGGATCCAATAGAAGTAGTCGCTCGGTGCACAAGAATCATGCTGGAGGAAAAAATACTCGATAGGGTAAAAACTGCCTCGAGGGTTCTAAATCCAGCAATGGTGGAAAGCACGAAAACGACACCTAAGATCAGATGGACGAACGGGGTCCCTGGTTGTGGAAAGACTACGTGGTTGATTAAAAACTTCGATGTGGAGAGGGACCCTGTAGCGACTACCACAACCGAAGCGGCAAAAGACCTACAGGAGAAACTGGTGCAGGCACACGACAAAAAAGCAGAAAAGCGTGCGCGCACCATGGCGTCCATATTGGTGAATGGTTTCAGAGAGCATGATAAACGTCCAAGGTTAATCGTGGACGAGGCTCTCATGAACCATTTCGGGGTAATCCTGACTGCCGGTCGGTTGGCGGAAACAAGCGAAATTCTCCTCATCGGAGATATCAACCAACTACCCTACATCGACCGGGAAAACTTATTTCGGATGGCATATACCAAACCAACGGCCGTAGCCAGTATTAACAAAGAGCTCACTTGTACTTACAGAAGCCCGATGGATGTATCCTATGCACTGAGCCAAGTATACGACGGTATATATTCACCGAAATCGATAGTCAGATTTCTGAGCATCAGGGGCTATCAAGGCGAACAAATACCCTCACACACTCCCGATACTCTCTTCCTGGTACACACACAGGAGGAGAAAAATGCCCTGATAAAAAAGGGCTACGGGGTAGGGGAAGGATCGCGCGTTCTGACAGTCCATGAATCCCAGGGAATGACCTTCAAATCGGTGGTGATCCTGCAAACAAAGAGCAGAAGGGTACAAATCCACGATAGCGTTTCACATGTTATAGTGGCAATATCTAGGCACACCGACACCTGTGTCTACTATACCGACGTGACTGACGACGCGATAAGTAGGTTCATTCGTCGGGCCGTGGACGCTCCGGCGCGGGATATTGTAGATTACAACCTAAAAATGGCCATAAAGAATGGAAATGAAAGCGCTATAAAAACAATAATGTCATTAAACCAAAAATAGTTAATAATAATTGAACAGTTAATATTTAATAAATGACTAAGAATAATAATAATAAAAATATATATATATATATAAAATTATATATATGCTCACGGATACGATTTTTACGTATACAAAATAATACATGTAAGCAAAAAAAAGGTGCGGACCAAGAGTCTGCAGAATAGAACAGACTAAAAAAAAACGTGCATGTACCGCCTGTCTTCCATGTTTGGTGTCGTGCCTCGGGCTTGGAAGGAGGCTAATGTGCAACCGATACCGAAGAAAGGGGATCGGTCTGATCCTAATAACTATCGTCCAATTACCGTAACCTCAGTGTTGTGCAAGATCATAAATCGGATCATCAATACCCAGCTTGTCCACTACCTGGAGTATTACTCATTGATTAATGATCGATAATATGGCTTTCGTCAAAACCGATCAACGGGTGATCTTCTGGCCTACGTACTGCATCGCTGGGGGGAGGCAATTGACAAACACGGCAAGGGCTTGGTAATAAGTCTCGATATTGTCAAAGCCTTTGATAAGGTTTGACACCGTGGTCTCCTCTCCAAACTTCCAGCGTACGGACTCTCCGAAAGTTTATGCAAATGGATCTCTAGCTTTCTACATGAGCGCAGAATTCGTGTTCTTGTCGAAGGATGTGATTCGCAACTCATGTCAGTCAACACTAGAGTTCCACAAGGCTCTGTACTTTCACCTTCTCTGTTTCTTCTGCATATCAATGATATGTTGCCTTTAGAACGTATTCATTGTTATGTAGACGATAGTACCATAAATTATTTATATTACAGCAAGCCCTCTTGCGGTCGGGGAGAAACAGAAAAGAGACGGCAGGATCTTGTCATTGAGCTCAACCGATCCTTGCATCACACATCAACGTGGGGTGCAAGTAATTTGGTCGAGTTTAATGCTAACAAAACAGAGGTGTGCGCGTTTATTTGTAAGACATTTCCATTTACCCCCTTTCCTACTCTTCAGAACGTGTCGCTTGCAATGCGAGACAGTCTCAATATCTTAGGTGTAGATATTAGCAGCGACCTCTATCCCAGGGACTCTTTATAAGGTACAAGTTCTACCTTGCGTGGAATACTGTTCGCACCTCTGGGACGGTTCCGCCAAACACCTACTGGACGTCTTGAACAGGTTGCAGAGACGGACTGTCCGCGTTGTTAATGATGTAAACATTACAGAGTTTATAGAGCCACTTCAACTGCGAAGGGATATTGCCTCACTGAGCGTGTTCTACCGTCTGTATCATGACAAGTTTTCTGCAGAATTGTTCAATTTAATCCCTTCCTCTCCTTTCACAATCGAACCACGCGCGCTGGTCTTCGGAGCCACAGTTTTACAGTAAACCCTATCTGGGCACGAACTACAATGTTCGCAAGATCCTATCTTTGCCGTACCGTGAAGCTGTGGAACAATTCTCTGGCTTTGGCGAAGCTGGTTTTGAACACAGATACTGATATAGCTACTCCACTCTATTCTTCACTCCGTGGATATTTTGTATTAAGCTTCTGCAGCCCATCATACGTTTGATGAATTAATAAATTGTATTAAATGCATATAATTATTACTTGTGCAAATAGATGTGAAAATCAGAATAATATTAATTTCAATTTGCAAATTATGAAATATAAATAATTCGGACTATAATTCATTTAGAAAATCAAAAAAGAACAGTTTTCCAGCTGTTTTAAGTTTTCACTTCTATCAGCAGTCCCTATGACTGTCTCTACTTTTTTTTCGAATTCAGTAACACTAGTTACCTAATGGTTTTTCACATCTTTATAGGATTAATATTTAATTGTATATTTGTGAAGTTCTTCGCGACACAGAACTTTATTTCTAGTGCGGAAGCTATCTTGTTTAAAAACGTTTATTATTGGTTTGTGATTTTTATTTTCCATTCTTACTACATAATATCATGGCCGTAGCAAGGAGGGACGGGGGGGGGTGCATTATGGGCATTGCCCTACCTTGAAATCAGAATACCAAAACTAAGATCATTTATTGTAATTAAAGTTTGTTCATAGTTTGATATAAAATTGTAGTGATGGGTATCTAAACTTTTCCGAACATACTACAATTTGTGACATCCATTTCATATTATAATAATTTTTCGTTCTGTGTGTGCTTCGAGGGTAGATGAATTATGATATTTTTTTTACTTCCGTCCTATAACTCCTATAATTCCTATAACTAATGCTGCCCTACCTTAAATTCGACTCTAGCTACCTTCATGATATATCTTTACAAAGAGTTTTACTTAATACACAAGTATTGTAATTTAAACATATTCCTGTAACGAGATAGATTACAGACGAATGATTTTATGTATTACTAACCCCTGCCCGCGACTTCGTCCGTGTGGAATAGTTACTTTAGGCTAATGCTTACACGCCGCGGAAGCTCTCACAAAAAAAAAAAAGATTTTGAAAAATTCTTCATCGGTGCTCCGCTCGTATTGGTCCTAGCGTGGTAATACATAACGATAAATAAGCTATCTAACACTGAAACAATTTTTAAAATCGGACCAAAACTTCCCGAGATTAGCGCGTTTATCCTACTAAACAAACAAACCCTAGAGCTTTATAATATTAGTAAGTATACTCTTCTCTCATACTTATCTCCAGTCGTCATTCAAATTATTATTATTTTTTTTTCGAAGTGACTACGCTATTGACCCAGCAAGGTCTTAACAGCTTCACCGGACTACTAAGGCGAGCGCTTAAGGCACTCAGCCGATTTTATTTTGGCAACCAGCTCAAGGGTGCACGGCACACCTCGGCTTGGCTGTTGCCTGTTGCATGCAAAATCGCGAGCTATCTTAGCTAACCTAGCTAACTATTCATATATGTATGAGTTGTTGAAACGTATATGTGTACCAAGCATATACGCCTCAACAACTCCTCCATATATTTATTATCGGAAAATTGTGTCATTCAAATTACAAAAACGTTTAATACAGCGGATCGATTTTAATGAAACAAAAAAGTAATTACTCCTGAGCATATGCTTTATGATTTTCTTGCTGAGGTTTAATTGTTAAGTCAGTACTTTAGCAGTGATGTGTGTTCATACAAACAGACAGACAGGTAAATATTTCTAAGAATGATTGAAATTTATTCCATTACTTATTCCTGACAAGTGCAACAACTTTTTTTCATGAAATTGAAAAAGTACAAACACATGAGATTTACATTTTTATTATATTTATATAGTAGATATGACGCCGATAATATAAATAAAAATCATGCGACTGAATTTTATCAATAAAACCGTCAACGATTTATCAATTCGTATATAATAAAAGTTCGAGTCGATAATTTTGTTAAAGGCGATGAACCTTTTGACGTTGGTTCTCTCTTGATAAAGGATTTATTGTACCACAAACTACAGTTTAATATAATTCTTATAACGTTAAAATAATCATAAGAATAATGTAGCATTGATGTATCCATGTATATCTGAGTGTTATAATGCTTGATCTTCCAATTCTCTATGTACCTAGCCAATGAATTCGATATATACTCCAACAATTAGTATTGCTAGCTATTTTTTTGTGAAAATGTGATATTACTTTAGTATTTAATACAGACGAAGCTATATTGTAAGATTAATAGCAATATTTAACGAAATAAAGCTGTGATTATCCTAATTTGGTTTTATTTTTAAATACCTGCGTAATTTATTACCGTAATAATATATTCTAAGTACAGAGGAAAAAACGTAAGCACTATACCGTTCTTTTTTTCGATCTGACTACGCTATTGACCCACCAAGGTCTTAACAGCTTCACCGGACTAAGGCGAGCGCTTAAGGCATTCAGGCGATTTTTATTTTGACAACTAGCTCAAGGGTGCGGGGCACACCTCGGCTTGGGCTGTTGTTTGTTTCATGCAATTCGCTATCTATCTTTTTTTTGTACGTGGGGAAATCCTTTATGGGTACTCACCCTCCCGGGGGAGAAAGTGGGTTATGTCCGATTCGCATGGACTAAAACCCCAAGGTGTACCCACAGACCACTATTGTTGGGGCAGCAAGGGATCGAACTGGCTAATAACCTTATATAGCCGCCCCAACGATCCCCCCGACGGAAGGTGGGCGCCGGGCTCCTACCTATAGAGAGGCAGACTGGGTACACACCAGCTGCCTCCTCTCGTCCACCGGACATGTTCAATGAGGAGATGAGCCCCCCAACCCACCCCCTCAGGTCCGGCTACGAAATCGCTACCTATCTGAGCTAAATTAAGCTAAGCTACATAATTCATACTTATGAGTTATTGAAACAGTAGTCCGGTGAAGCTGTAAAGACCTTGCCAGGTCAATAGCGTAGTCAGTTCGAAAAAAAAAAGAGTTATTGAAACATATATGTGTACCAGACATATATGCCTCAATAACTATTATATGGATTTGCGTCGGATAATTTTTCTAAACTATTTCAGTTCGATCGATAAGGGAGAAAAATAAAACCCTTCCACTTTCATGTGTAAGCGTGTAGGCGTGCACGTGTGTGGAGGTTATGTGTGTAATATTGTTACAGGGGTGTAAAATTTTGTGTCACTGTTTGCAGTAGTTCCTGGGATTAAGCAAACAAACTCTTTAGCTTTATAATATTGATATAGATATAGAATGCAGTAAGTATTTCACATCAGGTAAAGAGCATATCTTCTAGACATATTTTTCAAGAATACGTCCTTAATTAACGATCCTTAAGAATGACGTCATTGATTTAAAACATAAAGAAGATGTAAAATATCCCATTTATAGTAATATCAATTTTTTGTGCTTTGAGATTAGGTTTGTGAGTTTTTTATTAATAATTCCAGTTATTGCCATCTTGTGTCAAAAAAAATATAATAGATTTATCTGATTTTAATCTTGTCAAATTGACTTCGGTACTAAATAATCTTTCAAGTAAATTGCTGGTACTACACCGGTTTTATCTACTTTTTGTTTTCACCGAAATACAAGTAGGTAAAAGTATATAATGTCTTTTTGATTTTATTTAAAACGAAGCGTATCAAAGAACATTCATTAATCGATTGTGATAAAAATACAAATTTATCCAAAGCAAATTATCCTTGATTAAAAACGTTCCTGTACTCCATTTCCCCTTTCGTAACAATTACGAGGAAAATTTTCGTTTGCTTTTCCTGATCTCGCCAAGCAAAGAAGATCCGTTTGACATTGAAATTGTCACGCCCCACAATCACGGTCAAACAAAAACTGGAACGTACAGACCGTAACATTCAGTTATATAAGAATCTAATTATCATACCGTAACAAGTCATTACAATTTCCACTACGGCCGCGATGTTACTTGCACTCGCGATCTGTAATCTATTTGTATTAACAGTAGCTAATCCGTTTCATAAATATCCTTTCATATTCCTCCTAGACGTGGGTAATGAAGAACTACAGAAAACAAACACAGAACAAATCAGAATTTCTGTACCAGGAGCCTCCATCGCTCTTAGATATCCAGCTATCGGCGAAGGAGAGACGATAGCCCACGTAAGGGTGAGCGGTATAGATTTTGGGACGGATTTAAAAGCTAATATAATAGACGGAGGGCCTGGTTCCAAATACGTTGTATTAGTATTCATGGGAAATTCAGGAGTTCCATACGATGCGGTGATAACTGTGCAAACAATCTCCAATAATAAAATCGATTTAAGTGCACAAAATAATGGTAACAATGTAAATGATGAACCTGAAAATGACTCTAATAATAGTGCTGAAGATTTAAATGACAGATCAGATGAATTTAAAAGTCAAAATCAAGTATATATAGAAAAAAATAATGCCGAATTAACTCAGTCCAGTTCTAATGTATACGCTTATACTCAGAATGAAGTAATGAACAGCGATGATTATAATGAAAGGAATGACTTTCAGGCAGAAGGCGACATTCAAAACCAATATGACAGTTATGGACATGATGACAATCACCGAATAAAAGATTATAATGAAGGTGGAGAGCCAGATGAAATTAACATTTCTAGAGTCGAACTACACAATTCGGAAAGTGACAACGATGATGAAATAGAAGATATGGAGAAACAGTCTTCTCTAGCGGTTCTTGACAAATCATCAGAAGATTCCGACGATTTGGATGAGGATACACAGATAGAATCACAAGAAAGTAGCAAAGCTGATTATAATGAAGACTCTGTGGATTACGAAGGTCAAGATAAAGTAAGAGAAAATGAAGGCGAACTAGATCAAATGTTTAATGATGAAGAAATACATTACGATACCGTTAAACATAAGGACTCTAATAATAATGACGATTATGATAATGACGATAGTTTTCCTGTAGCTTCCTAGTAGGTAAGGTTTAGGTAATAGGTATAAAATACATTGTTTAAAAACTGTCTATAATTTAAGAAACATAGAAATAAAGTTTTATTGGACGAATGGTGTAAAATCTTTTTAAAAGGTGGATGATTCAAACTATAGACTTAATCTCGAATTTTATGTGAAGTGGAAGACTATATTTATTTTACAGCGACGATAAGTGCTTGATTTTAATAAAAAAGAAAAAATACTTTAAGTATTCACAGTTCTGATGAGTTTAGGTTACAGACAATGTGTTTTTCTAATTGATTAAGAGTAGTACTATAATTCCTTATAACTTCTTTAATCTTCTGGTATCATTTGTATATAAGAGTACATATTATTTGAATGGCTTGCAATGTTCCAACACAACCACAGTTTCATCTGAAGCGGAATATTCGGCTACTATTGTAAGTATAGATGAAATCATATCAGAAATAGAACCATATATAGAATCTACTAATTTACAAGCTTTGAGATATGATGCAGTAATCTATATGTATTTTCGTTTTTCTGATTTTAAGGTCCCACACATCCTTTTACTCGGAGACTTTACTATAAATAAATGATAATTTTCATACTTAATAATTTATTTTGGGCCTTTCCATGTATTTCGGCATCATCATCTCTATTTAGGCTACGACGAACGAAATCTAGTAAACGATAATCAAGCAATTAAATCGGTCAGTCCGTTTATGACAAGACTTGCACATGCACATTGGAATATCCTAATATAAACGAAAGAGTTTGTGAGAATGAATGGATATCAGCTTATTTTATCACACCTTTTTTTTAAACCTGTTAAATTTATTTATATGAAGCTTTAACATATATTAGGATATATATCGTATAATTTATAAAAAATATTGTTAAATTTGTCCAAAATATGGCGATAAATTTCCAGCAAGCAAAAATAAAAATTCCTCTCAAATCTGATTCCGGGTTGCTTCTTTTTACACGGGGAAATGTCTTGCGTAAACATAGTCCGCCGGGCAAAATAGGATGGGTTATCCCACCTACCTTTTGCGCGGGGAGCAGGAACTGCCTACAGCACTGCGTCTGCTCCAACCTCTACCTTGCCTTTGCCAACTACCTTGGCTTTAGCTGAATGAACCATACACGAAAATAATGTATGATGTCCTCCTTTATAAAGACATAAATTTAAAAAGACACATAAAAAACGGAGCCGATGGCTAGTTATATATCAATGTATAAACGATTGAAAATAAATATCTCACTTATAATAAATCTAATATTATTTAACGCAAGTTACGTTTTGATGAAATTAGATGAAATTTTACCCCTATTCATTGAGTACTCGTAGGTGTACACGAGTTCCAGGCCAGTGTTGTTAACGATGGCATTTTAGAATATATGTGTAGGTAATGTATGGTTGTATCCCGTAGAGATACACGCGCAGCTGATATTTGTCTCAAGGATACTGTATTTGTGACAGCGGTCTTATTCTGAAATCGAATTATAGATAATAATAAAATTCCAAAATGTACACCAGTAACTTTATACTTTAGTAGCCTCTGTCCGCGACTTCGTTCGCGTGGAATAGTTACTTTGGACTAAAGCTAACACGCAGCGGAAGCTCTCAAGGGAAAAAAATCCCGATTATTGTATTATGGTTATTGCACAGGTCATACTTACAGAATTTAATACGGTGGTACGTAACTGCTATGTTCATCAAGCAAATGTGCAGGGTCATCAAAGTGCGACTGATCGGCTCGCTAATGAGGCAAACTACAATTGTATCACGTGATCTGAAAAGATGAATACATAACCAATATATCATTGATACATTTATTAACTACCCGCCATGGTAATTAAGGAAATGAGACCGAATCTTGCCTTTACGACTAAGTAATGAAATGGCAACTGATTAATTGCACGTTAATCTGTCAATATTTCCCAAATAAAATCGACTGAGTTCCGCAAGCGCTCGCCTTAGTAGTCCGGTGAAGCTGTTAAGTCCCTGGTAGGTCAATAGCCTAGTCAGTTCGAAAAGGAAACTGTTAATATTTTTGGAGAATTCCATTTTATTTTCCGTCTCATTCACTCGCTAAGTCACTTTTTGATTTTGATTTTTGACTGAAAATTATCAGAATAAAAAAAAAAAGTAATTTGTCAATCATAGCCGTAGTAATTGAATTTTATTGATTGAGATACATTCAATGAAAGGCCAATCTCACTCTCAAGAATAAGGTTCCCTATAATATCGTTCCAATCTGTAGTCATATCTCTAAGGACACGCCTGCAATTACGTCCACGTGTCTTACTTTCTATTGAATCGTGAATTATTAGTCAATATGTGGGCTTAATTATAAGCAAAATAGTCTTCAAATGCCCACGTGTAGATGGTTTTTTTTGGCAACCAATCTAGTAGATTGTTACTGCTATTGTCAAGTAAGTAGTACTACAAGTTTTTTGCGATCATTTCAATGAACTAACAAGATGGTAGCCATCTTGTTAGGACTGTACTAGGAGATTTTGTGGCAAGTCAGAATCCATGCTCCGTGGTACTACTTCCGATGCACTTTACTTGTGCGCAATAACCAAACTATATTACGTAAAGCACCACCAACATTACACAATATAGAGTCAAATAACACAAGATTATGAATAAAATATAAAGACCATTACATACATTCCAAGATCCCGCCAAAAACTTCAATAATCATTTTCAGTAAAGGAAATTGTTTTGAACAAGAGTTTTTACACTAGTAGCTACTCCCCCTACATTATAAAATGATGCATTTAATGCATTATACATTAATCTTTTTTTTTCTCAAACTGATTACGCTAATGACCAAGCAAGCAAGAACAGCTTCACCGGACGATGATACGTTAATCGTTTTAAATCATGAGGCATTTATCGTAAGCGATTAAAAATTCAACAATCATATATTAGCATAATCTGTGAGAAATTAGGGAACTATATAAGGTTAAAATGTATTTAAAAAAAATAATATTTTATTAGCTGTATCCCCGACTTCGATAGGAACCTTTTTAAAAAGAACAGTTATTAAAATCAATCGAATGTATTAAATCCTCTTCCCTACTTTTCTCTGATACTTAAGTCGTATCGTCATTAAATTTGAACTTTTGAGAGTTTTGAGGCCACCGATTTTAATGAAATAAATACTAAATATTACCCGAAGATACGTTTTATGATCTGATGAGGGTTTATCGTGCTTGAAAGACTTGCAATATTTGTATTTTTTTTTTATATCAAAGGAGGCAAACGAACTGGTGGGTCACGTGATGTTAAGTAATCACCACCGTCCATAGACACTAGCGACATCAGGGACGTCGCAAGTGCGTTGCCAGCCTGTATATGGGAGAAGGAGGGGGAGGAAAGGAAAAGAAGGATAGAGGAAGGGACGTGAGCCTCCGGCTCTCTCACTGACCGAACGAAACACAACAATGCAAGCACTGTTATTTCACGTCGGATATCTGTGAGAGGGGTGGTACTACCCCGGAGGAGCCGACCCATTCATGCTGAAACCAAAAATAGCTTCAGTGGGGCTCTACCACCTACAAATTCTCCTATTCATAGTATTCTCCTATGCATGACATATGGCTGCGAAACATGGGCACTAAAGGACAGACAAAGACTAGCTAATACACATAGAGTGAAGCAGAATGAATTCCTAGAATTCCCAGAATGAAGCATTTTGGGAATCAGAACTAGTGATAAAAGCAGCTGAGAAATTGGGAGTAAAATTAAGATAAAAGATATAGTAGCTCGTATTGAACTTTTAAAATGGACGTAGAGGGGGCATAACATATATTGCGCTACAAACTGAATAAATGGAGCAAGCAACTCTATGGTACCGAAGGGAGGCCACTAGAAAGCAAGAACGTCGGAGAGAAAGATGGAATGATGAAATCCGTTTAACTTCGGCCAAATTGGACCAGAGTAACAAATGACAGGGCTCAATGGAGAGAGCTGAAGGAGGTCTATACCAAGAGGCACAATGAAGTGCGAGATATAGCAACAAATCATAGTAAAAGCACTTCTATTATGTATTTTGAAACATATTCGGAAATCAAAAGGCTTTATTATCATATTATAACTAGCAATTTAATTGGCACAATTCGATAACAGTTAGGGTTGACATCTCTTATTTGTTTAGAAAATAAAATGATACCTACCTACAGTAACAGTCTTAGTAAATTTTTCCATTATTGAAATTAAACTTGTTATGGCACGGTAGAGAAAACTTAACGTAAGGCTTTAGTTTAGCCTAAGGTAGGTATTTGTGAGCCTGTGCAAGTATGTATAATCAAATGTATATATCAAATGTATAGTTGAGTTTATATTACAGGACTTCGGATAGTATATTACCATTAGTTTATTACCATTCTAAGATATTTAATATAATTTAATTCAAATAAGCCAAATAAATTTAATTTCCTCATAATAACCTCCTCCTGGTGTACAGAATACGAAATGTTTTTTTTTTCTATTCATTTTTGCCTCCGGTATTTAATGTTGAAATAGGACCTGGATCCGCCATACTTTGCAAAGGGACACATCATATCTCTAATCAGGCATTGAACTGAAATCCCCAAGGCAGGCAGAAACGTGGTCGGCCTAGACAGACCTGGTGAAGAGCTGTGCTTGCGGAGTCTACGAAAATTGGGCTTACTTCTAGTGAGGTCAAGCGTCAAGCCATCGACAGATCGACATGGAGAAGCATTATGTTTGCGTTTTGCCCCGACTGTTTGGGGATATAGGATCCCAAGAGAGAGAAAGAGAGAGATTTAATGTATAATAATAACAACGGGGCATAATCTGTTTTAGGGATTTTAAACGAAAGTGTGAAAGTGGCGGGTCTCGTCTTACGTTCATTGGCTCGCAGGCACGAGCCCCCGCTTTGTCGGGCTATTGATAAAAGCGCAACAACGGCTTAGATAGAATAAATTTCAAATTTCTTCAATTTTTCACGTCAAATTAATTCTACCGTTAAAAAAACAATTCATATTAATTTGCTTGAACGCGCTAATCTCAGGAGCTATTGGTCCAAATTGAAAAAATCTTTCAATGTTAGATAGCTCATTTGTCGAGAAAGATATCATCACGTTAAGACCAACGTGAGCGGAGTACCAATGAAGAATGTTTCAAAATCGGGGTTAATATAGTACTATTTAAAAATAATTTTATATTCTACGTAAACGAAGCCGCAAGTTAAAGTTAGCGTTAGCCTAAAGTATAATCTCTACGCAGTCCAATTCGCGGGCAGAAGCTAGCGTTGTTATAAACTATTTTCACCTTTTTTTGTTGTTCTAAAGTATAGAGTCGGTATTATAGATAATCGAAATGATAATGTTCGATACTTTATTGAAAGTTGACAGCCCTAATTATAATTTTCATGAATACGTGCAACAATACACGTATAACGGTCTCTATAAATTCAAATTTCGAACTTTCAAGATAAAATGTCAACGTTCAACTGTTTGGAATTCATAGATTCATGAAACGGTTCATTTGGTTGCGTTCTGTTTGGATTACTCCGAATACATTCTAATTTGTTTACTAAAGGACGAATTTTTGTATATTTCAGAGTGAGTCCGGTTATGCTTTATACACTAAGGAACTCGGTTGATGTTCGAATTACACAGTTGTTGTATTGAAGTTTGTAAAATAAATTGATTCAAATTTGATTTTCGTATGCAGTGTTTGCACCGTTTTATTTAACAGTGGGGTAGTTCATAACATCATTTTGATCTATGACATATACAGGCTGTTTTATTGTTTACTAGTTGTTACCTGCGACTTCGTAAGCGTGGAACTTGTGAAGAAAATTTATGTATACATGGGGTGCGCGTAGTAATGGACTTAGCGTCTTTATTATTGGAATGTAAAGTAATAATTTAGGTTACTTCTGATAACATCAGTTATTTTCCGGTGAAAGAATTAGTCAAAATCTGTCGAAACTTTTTGAAGTTTGGACGAAATAACCACATTTACATAACAACATACAAGAAAGAGTGGTAGAGCCACGCTAAAGCTATTACTAGTTTCAAAATCAATGTGTCAGCTCGCCTGAGATCTCACAGAAATCCGACGCAAAGGAACAGTGTTTGCTTGTTGCGTTTTGTTCGTTCATTGAGAAGACGGGGTTACAATGGGGTGTAAGGGGTGTCGAGTAACATCTTAAGACTTGAGACACCCAAGCCAACCTCACCTGCACGTGGTGCACCCTGCTGATCAACGAACGAGGCAATGGCGATAGCGGGGTGATAGGGTTTTACAGCCCGACTGGGTCGCAACCACCATGTATATGGCGAAAAAGTCCGTCATAGTGACTCGCTTTTGCGCGTCGCGTTTCGGGATCAGCCTGTGCATATCCAATACCGGGTGACTTTTGTCATTATGGCCGGCATGACAGCGGCGACCGACAATGGATGATCTGTCTCTCTGTGGTCGCCACTGTTTTTGGATTGTTCTATGCTTACCATCAGGCATAGCGCAGTCACTTTGCTCCAATAAAAAAAAAAAACTCCGGAGGACTACCTCTCCTGGTGTTGCTAGTGTCTATTGACGGCGGTAATCACTTAATATCCGGTGACTTACCTGATTGCCTGCTATGATAAAAAAATTCACTGCAAAAATACAGATAAATGTATGGATTGCGTAAAATATAAAAAATAATTAATTGCTAGTATACGTTTTATTTTCAAGACAAACGAGAGATCGAAAACGTAACCTTATAGTTACAATAAGCAAAAACTTTTTCATTTTACTTCATACTGTATGTGTTTTACTCAATAACAGTTCTTTTTTTACATCTCCTCAATAAAACAAAGGGCCGTTTTCGATTCTGTTATATGCGATCGCATATTTAGCACAAAACGGTCATGGCGTCCGATTCGAAATTCAAATTATACGTATTAAAAATAGATTGAAGCCATTTCTAGTTGAAAGAATATGTAAATACCGGAGCAAAGAGATTTTAATGTACTTTTTGAAAGTAATTTAATCTTATATTTAACTGCCAGTGCTCGTGATTTCTGATGACTAATTAGCTATGTTAATTACAGACAATTTTATTTCAGTGTTCCTCTGATGTATTCTATAACCTAATGGCTTTTAAAAGTTCTTATTAAGAATAATATAAGAAGTTTGGTTATGCTATGTTTATCTTTTTTGTCATGACTGATAACGGTGGTCTAACTGGTCAATTGTAACCATTTTAATAGTTTGCAGTTCTAATATTTATTAAATAACATTTACTTCATTTTGTTAACAGGAATCAGCTCAGAAAGATATTTAAACGGTACTTAGTGTATATGTAGGTACTAAAAAGATATTAAAATCCTGAAAGTTTCAGATATCTAATGAATTTGTTGTTCGCGAAAAAGCATAATATGTAAAAAAATATTTTCTTACGATTGACTGAAACAATTGGTGTCGTAGGGAATACTAATAGATTTTAAAAAGAAAATTAAGAGCATTATAGCTTTATAAGATCATTTTTTTCTCTTAAATTATATTTTTAACCAAAATGCATTATTCGTACAGTTATGAAATTATTTAATTCTAAACCTTATATGCACCGCCATGATAACTTAAAATTTAGAAAATGGGTACGCCGTTCTTTAAAAGAATAAAACCCACATTTCTACACAATTCATCAATTTGTTCATATACGAACGGTAAATATACACTCGTTCGTATTTTTTTTTAATGCAAATCAATCTCTTTTATATGTGTTTATAATAACATTTCATATTTAAGATTACTAGAATATTTTTTCTGTCAGATATAAAATAAAAGAAAAGGAAAGTAAAAAAAAATAAAAGGCCTTTGAAACTAAAAAATTGAACCGTTAAGGGACGCCTGGCAGATGTGAAATATTGAAATTTTTCGAATCGAACGGATCTCACATTCCCAAATTCTCAAATTACACTATAGGTATACGAGCTCAGTGCGGAAAGAGAGATGGCGCACAGTCGCTTACGTATGACATCGCGTCGCCACGTCTCACACACTTGCCACGCCAGCAATCAGGTTTACACGTGATTATAGCTGTTTCACATCAAAAATATTAAATTTATATGATTAACTTTTAACTACAGTATTTTTTAAGAAATGGACGAAGTAGAGGCTGTCGCCTTGTTGGAACGAAGTTCCTTATCGCGCGTTGTGAAAGGGGGCTAGACGGAAAAAATTCTTACGAAAAGTTGTCACGACACTTTATGCTATAGTAAGCTATTGTAAGCTGTGCGGCGTCGCTAGGGATGTGAGTTTAATGAAAAAAATCGATTAATTAGGATTCGATTTTTCTTTTTTTAAATAATAATCGATTTGTTAAAAATCGATTTTATTGAAAATAAATAATCGATTTTTTCAAAAATCGATTTTTATAATATTTAAAAATAGACATGCTTTCCATATTCCTATAATAAACCTAAAGATTTAAAATAACAATTTATCAGATTAAGAATCACATAAAATGATACGTATCAAAAATAACCAGTTCAAAACAAAATAAAAGTGAATGTTCCTTTAAACTTTCAAGGTAAAGAATATAGAAACTAAATACCATAGAAATTTTCAGTACTATTAAACATTATATCGTAATAAAATGAAATGATAAACATCCTAACAAAATGACAACATTATTAATTCTAACTGTTAAATTCAAAACAATGAAGTTCTCTTTTAAATTTTCATATTAATCATACTGAGAAAATTAAAATTGAAGATTTTTTTTTATTGAATAATTTCAATAATAATTTATAGTTTTGTAAACTTATCGATGTCGAGTTTACCATAAGACATTTTTAGTAAACATGTTGTGCTCGCATGACAGACCTTTTTAGTTTTATTGAAAGTTTTAATTTTACAGAGAGCGGTATTTGGCTGTCATAAGAACCACAACACTCATTATAAGATATAGTAACGCATGTTACTTGTAAGGCAGTGGGATGTTTTTTTTTTCATTCTATGTTCTTTTTAAATTTGTAGTTTCACTACAAAATTTTTCATTCTATCGAACAGGACATGCATATTACTCCACAGTAATTATTCTTTTTCGTTATAAAATACTTTCGCCAGCCCCTTTTAGCTGTTTTGCGGCTAGAAAACATTTTAAATTTTTACAAACATATTATCTCACTATGCTCACTCTTCAATTGTAAATAATAATGAACTTATTTTGAGTTTTTTTCATCCGTCGCATAGATGTTTATAAAAATCGATTAAAATGCGTAATTTATATAATCGATTTTCAAAAAATCGATTTATATGAAAATAAACATCGACAATAAAAAATCGATTATAATAAAATAAAAATCGATTTAATTAAAAATCGATTATTTTTTAACATCCCTAGGCGTCGCATGTTTCTCTGTCTGTCTCTCTCTCTCTCTTATAGAAAGCAAGCCAGATATTTTCATTTCTATTTCGCATTGAACAGTGTGGTGTCGCGACGATTATTTTTGTTGAGTGTATACAGGTTTTTTGTAAATAATAAAAAATAATAATAATAATGATCCCAAACATATGTTTCCTACTTTAGTTACCACAAGCCAATTATTACGAAAATTGAGCCTACTGATTAAGTTTATATAACATTATACTTGTTAATAATAATTTTTTTTTTTATAATAACTTAAAAAAAAATATATATTACAATTCCTTCACTAATTAATCGAAAGGAACTTCGTTCCATCCGGGTGTCCCTTGACACCTCTCAAGTTTTTTTTTTTAAATAATTATCCACATTCAATTTCCAAATAAATGAAACAAAATATAGAAAAAACATCAAAACTCAAGGACATGTTATTAATGTAGGTACATAAATTGTATTGTATAAATTTACTCCACGTTTCAGTATTCAAACATATAACCGAAGAATAAATTCAAACGACTGCTCGCATTTCCTCTTTATAATCTCGGTTTATCCACTAAAAGATATATCCTATTCTATACACTTTGTAAAAAAAGGATAATAAACAATTTTGTATTTACGACAAGAGTATAAGTTATAGATTCTTAAATTATCATACCAGTTTGATGAAGAACTCGCTCGTTGAGTGCTCATAATTGATGGCAGAAATGGGAACTATAATAAATATAGACTAGCTGTGCTTGTGATTTCGTCTGTATGGAATTTATTGCAAAAAACAGTGATGAGTATAAAAATTTTTACAAAAAAAAATTGAATCGACTTCGATATCAAAACTCATATGGCACTGAAAAGCGAAAAATAAATACATTATTAATTCAACCAAATAA
>JACEII010000146.1:462963-495167 GCA_014332785.1 Antheraea mylitta | reverse complement strand
GTTTTTAGATTTTGCACTGAACTTGAAGAAGGATTTAAGCTACTAGAAATTACAGTTTTCTGAAGGAGCTAAGCAGTTATTTAAAAAAAATCTTATATAAAAACAATATGCCTAATGTTTTTTACTAGATTTATGAAAACAATATATAAGGAAACATGTCGGGCGAATTTATCATATCAAATAGTTGGCATTCGAGTTGGATACTAAACTGCTGTATATTTCACAGGCTGGCATTGTTGATTCTGGAAACTCGCCTCGCTACCTAACTGTCGAGTGGCCAATGAACTGAAAAACGTAATGGTAGGGTATAAAGGAAATTTTTTACGATATCTTTTGATATATTGCACATAACTAACATTAACAATTTCATTCCGTAAAATGTTTAAAATGTTGAGTTATAGTCATGCTACATTTTATTGTACCTACATTATAAAAATTTCATGTTTTCGCACTCACAGAGACACTAACCATTTATTTCCCTTTCTTAATGGTCATTTCTGTTAGATCGGTCAACTCGCCCGCGGCTCCCGCACCCCGTACCGCGTTACACGAGTAATTCTCGTCCGCATCATTTTTTCATCCGACTTCTCGTTATTTGTATGGTAATTTCTTAATAACTCTAGATTGCAAAATGATGTTAGATATATTACTTCTCTTAACCTGAACAGTTCGTATGAAAACAGCGTATTTGTGCGTAGTTGAAAGTATTAAAAAATCTCTAAAATCTCGAATTCTGCAAAAAAAAACCCGAACATGCAGTCGTCGACAACAGTCTAAAGTTGGCTAGTTCTCTGTTACTTAAAAATGACAATATAGTAAGCAAACCTATATCTTGAAGAACTTCGTTTTTAATCGGAACGGTAGCACCGTTCACACAGAAACTATAAACAGCCTGCCAAAGATAAAGCCCACAATAAATTTGTAAAGTTAAAAAATCTAATTAAACTTCATAATGATTTATAATAATCATAAACATATAGTGGTACAACAAAATAATCCCAAGGAGGGTTAATGACAGGCAGGCGGCCGATCGTAAAAATGAACCCAAATCAAACACCACAATATGACAAACATGTTGTACCGACCCTACTTAGGTGGGATAAGGGAAAGAAGAAAAAGATATTACTTCTCTTAAATTATTGGTATTTTTTTAATCTGGCTGAAAACATTTTGTTTTACCCAGGTGAAAATCCTACATCGGATAACCTCTCACCATCGGGAGATAGCGGGATAGCACAAGTTATCTTGGACTCCTAAGTGTTAGAAACCCTTGCGTTATGTGCATTTGTGAACCATGGATGTGGCATCAATGCAAGTATGCTCCACAACTCTGGCCACATCGGATCACCGGTAGATGTTCAGATGAGTATCTCCATCTCGTAAAGAGCCCGCAAATATTTCATCGGATTTTCCTCTAAAAGTGCAGGCAATGCTGTGTCTCTCCAGCATACGTTCTTCTGTTCATGGCAACGGATAACCCTACATTCGTTACCAGGAGTCTCAATCTATGGAGTATAGATCAAGGCATTCGAAAGGTAGTACCTAGATTCAATACTACCTTCGAAATTATCGGTTTTTTGTATTTTTTTTAAATCGATTTAGTAACGTTGATTTATTTTTGAAATGTAGAGAGGTCATTTAGAATATTGAAACATTCAAGAACAGTGTAAAAGTAATATGTAGATGTAGATGCTATACTGTCCATATCATTATAATGTCCAAACGTTTAAACTGTTTATATACGACATGACAGTCGTTAAGGTTATGTCAACGATTCTTTGTCTAAATGAATTACCGAATTACCTAAATTTCGGTCATTACCCTTGTCTCTTTAAGCTGGTTGTTATTACATACTGTTTTCCCTTTGCTTATAATATATATCCATATATATATATCCATATATTATAAATGCAAAAGTAACTTTATCTATATGTTTGTTATATTTCAAGGAATACTACTTTGAATCGATCATAGTAAAGAAGATAAGATGTACGCTACTTTTCACCCTGTACATTTAAAGGAAATGGTCAAAGATTTTTACTAATAAAATCGAAAAAACTGCTTCCAGGAATTACAGAAATATTGGTTTTATGGAGGCTTCGTTGTTGATAAATGATACTACAAATTTAAAGATAAAACGCAACTGAAACGAATACGTGTCATATTATTTGTATTGAGACAACGTAAGAATAAATAATGTCTACTTCAGATTCCTGTAATATCATTTTACTTTGGTTTGACTCACGTCCATATTCTGAACGCCCAACAAAATTGAGTTAGACTGTAAATACAAACAAAACATTATCAGAATATAGGGTGCGATCTTATGGAATTTCTACACAAAGCACGGTAAATAGCGTTGGCTGATTTTTACCAGGAGACGGGATGGGATTTTGTCTTTTTCTGCTTCTATGCCCCGGTTGATTCACTAATCCCAGAAATATTTTCGTCCGCTCAGACCTGGATCGAGGAGTTAGACTACAATCGCATAAATAGTGAGGAAAAAAAATCTCGCTAAGAATTAAGGAGGAAGAAAACCTCGGTAAGAATTACCAAGGAAGAAAATTTGGTTATGGATTACGGAGGAAGAAAACCTCATTATTAATTATCGATGAAGCAAACATTGTTAACAATTATCGAGAGAGGAAACTTTCGTTAACAATTACCGAGGAAGAAAACCTCGTTATGAATTACCGAGAAAAAAAACTTCCTTAACAATTACCGTGGAAGAAAACCTTCCTAGGAATTATCGAAGAAACCTTGTTAAAAATACAAACCGTGGTTGAGGTTGGTTGGCATCTTAGAAGATGAATTTCTTTTGGGACTTGTGCTTGCTGAGGGTGTGGAACCGATATGAGCATCCGTAAACTACAATCCCACGTAGCCTGTTGGTTGTTCTCGGCACAGTGGATTGAACAGGTTGATACGTTTTCCATTAGTAATAAAGAATTATAATCATGTTATTGACAAAGATTACATTACGCAAACAAAATTCTGTAACTCGACGCAAACTTACACAATAAGTTACTCAACTGAACATAAGGATTATAAGTCTGCTATGGATAATAAAATAAATATCTAAGAATTTTCTCCGTAGTCTGTTGTTGACAGCTTGTCTAAACAAATCTAGTGGCCTGGATAGGTTTGACGGTATACTATTGCTTAAGGGGAAGTTTATTCTTTATTTTATTTCTTATTTGTCCTGCGAAAAAACTAATTTGTAGTAGTAATATACATGTGAATAGGTATGGATTTTATTAGCCTTCGACTATAATCTCATCTGATGCTGATGATGAAGCTAAATATCAAGTGCTATGCTTAAACTATTACTGGTTTCAGCATGACTGGGATAGGTCACCGGGGGTAGTACCATCCTCTCACAGAAACACCGACGTGAAATAACAGTGTTAACATTGTTGCGTTTCCTTCGGTCAGTGAGAGCACCGGAGACAACCTCCCCTCTACTCCCACTCCCTCCCGTCCACACCTCCCTCCTCAAAACAAATCACATCTAAAGTCATTTTAACTGTTATTTAACACTAAACAGTCAGGTGAATAAATATAATTTGTAAGATAATTTATATTTTACTAGCCTCTGCCCGCGACTTCGTTCGCGTGGAATAGATACACTAACACGCAGCAGTTCTCAAAAAGAAAAAACATCCCGATTTTGAAACATTTTTCATCTGTGCTCCGCTCCTATTGATCTTAGCGTGATGATATATAGCCTATAACCATTCTCGATGAATGAGCTATATAACATTGAAATAATTATTTAAATCGGATCAGTAGTTTCTGAGATTACCCCCCTATAACGTCACAAACTCACAAACTTTACCTCTTTATAATATAAGTATAGATAATGTTTTTCAACTACAAAAAACGATGCTGTTTTTTCTAAAAATCTATTTTCTAAGTAAATTAATGCTGGTAACTAAATCCTATACCTTCTCCACTACATAATGATTTTATTACATCTTTTTTCGCTCGTTAAGGTTTCCTCGCTATGTTTTATGTTAAATTTAGTAGATAATGTCATCTATCTATTAATCTATTAGTAAAATACGAAGCAATATGTGAATTCCAAAAAAAATCATAAGTACTACAGCTCAAACGAACTTCGAAATAAAACAACATACCATGAAATGTTTAAATATGTATCAAAACGAGTTTTTTTTATTAAGTTAAATGCTTATTGTAAAAAAAAACATTGTCATTGAAAATAAATATCCTATTTCGTGATAACAAAGCTGTAGTTATGTCGAGAAACCTGCAAGAGGAAATGGAAAGTATTAATAATATAACGAGTATTTACAATTTGCTGTTGTTATATTTGTGTTCTATATTCTATGGATTTTTTTTATGTCATGTAGGTGGCAAACGAACATGCGGGTCACCAGTTGTTAAGTGATCACCGCCATCCATAGACACTAGCAACCCCAGAGAAGTCGTAAGTGCGTTGCCAACCTGTGTTTGAGGGCATGGAGAGAAAGGGGGAGGGGACGGGAGATAGATATATATATGCATATATAGGTTACCTTTTTTATATCATAGGAGGCCTACAAACTGGTGTGTCACTTGATGTTAAGTGATCACCACTATCTATAGACACTAGCAACACCAGAGGAGTCACAAGTGTGTTGCCAGCCTTTGTTGGTGGGGAAAGATAGAGAGGAGCAGATGGGCCTCCGGCGCTCTCACTGACCGAATGAAACGCAACAATGCAAGCATTGTTACTTTATGTGGATGTTTCTGTGAGAGGGTGGTACTACACCGGGCGAGTCGACCCATTCTCGCTGAAACCAGTTATGGCTTCAGCGTAGCTTTGTTCCTACAAAAACTATGATCAGTTAATTATAGTGATATACGAAGTGGATTTTATGTTACAAGTGTGTACAAATTTAAGCTAAAAGATGACATGGTAAAACTGTTATCTTATTAATTCTAATTATTCGTAGAATAGTAGGCGATTAATAGACAAGTAAGTACCCAGGTGACCGAGCCTAGCTCCGTTGTTTAAAAAAAAATCTAAATAAACTGTTTGGTTAGCCTCACAAAATTATAATTTTTTATCAAAATTATATATATTGAAAAAGATATCTCTCTTATAATTATGACATAAAATAATTATTGTAATTAAAATAAACTGTTAGGTTTGCCTCACAAAATTAGCATTTATTCACAAAAAAAAGTGATATCTTTTGCTATCACTCGGATTCAAACTGTGGTTAGACGGATTTTCGAAGCCGATTTTCATTTAAGCTATTCTCGTTTTGACAGCGGTGGCGAAATTCACCTTTATATTCTAACTATATTTTTTCATTGCCTGATTACTCAGTTAAAGTTTTCTATGAATAACATCTAGGTAGATCGATTTATCGTCGTCGAAACCACCTACAAACAAAGTTCCATGGAAATGTTTCCGAGATCCTGAATATATAACAATATAAGAATATACAAGAATTGCTCGTTTAAAGGTTCGATTCGATATATAGATTTGAAGATGAACTAGAGCTAAAAAAATTTTTTATTATTATAATTCTATTCTGCAGACTCTTGGTCCGCACCTTTTTTTGCTTACGTGTAGTGTCTTGTAGGGATGATCGATATTCATCGATGTTGAAGGAACATCGATGTTGTTAGGTGAAAAACATCGATGTTTTGTTTTCGATAACATCGACGATGCATGTACTAGCTGGAGATTTTCAAATTTGTAAGCCGTACGAATAGTTATTTCTTTGGATGATCTTTTATTTTCATCGCTGACTATGGAATACACCTGATAAAGTTATTTTTTTACAGACAATTTTAATTGCTGGCAAAAACATCGATGTTTATCGTACATCGATACTATTGATTGAAGTCAACTTCGATGTTTTTCTAATATCGACCATCCCTAGTGTCGTCTTGTATACGTAAAAAAATCGTATCCGTGAGCATATTTGTTTAATTTTTTTTTTAATATCATATATTAAGTGTTAATTATCAATTATCATTAACTACTTTTGGTTTAATGACGTTATTGTTTTTATAGCGTTGCATTTTCATTCTTTTCTTTTCTAGAGCTAAAGTTATAGATTTTTTTTATCAATTATTCTATAGATTATCTGGGCAATATGAAACTTATCTAGGGTGATTCGTTAAAGTTAAAAAATTTCCATCTTTGGTTGTAGTAAAAAGGAAGCTGTTAAGAACATTTCTTCTAAAACTCGCCAAATATATACTTTTTGTTGTTACAATTCTTAATGACTATTAATATGAATTGCCAAAAGTTATGTTGTTTTACATTAGACATTCCCTAATGATTCACTAATTAAGTTATTTTTTTAGGCTTGATATAGTTTTTTGGAATTAATATAACCTCAAATTTTTGTTGTTATAAACCCTCCTTAGATACAAGTATGAAGTTTTTGGCGGAAACTTTAGCTGTCATGGTGCCATTTACTCTTATATTCAAAACTTGCATTATTTGTCTTTCACAGTTCACATTTTCCGTGTAATATATTATCTATTGTACTAAAGTAAACTATCACTACGTATTATACAAAAAAGTCCTCTGCTACGTCTGTTTTTGTGTTCGGGATGAACTCAAAAATCACTAGACGGATTTTCATGATTCATTTCACCATGAGATACAGTGATTCATGGGAAATGTTTAGGCATATAATTTTCCAAGGTTTTTTCTAATATCAAGGCGGGATAATGTCCACCGGGCATGTTAATAAATAATAAAATAGAATATACATTCTGGGATGTTACAAAAAATCTTCAGATAATCGTAACAATTAGGTTATAATTTTTTCAAAAAAGTATAGTTTCAAGACAATTGTTACTTTATTAAACTTGTGAAAATACTGTCCACTTGACAGTGGTATATAAACGAAACAAACGAAAATATAAAAAAAAACATTATCAATAAAAATATATTATAAAACTCAGAATATAATTTTGATGTGCTTCTCTTTAATAAAGATTCCACGATAATGTCTCAACCACTTCGACAGTTACAAGTTAAAAAAAAAGTTCAAGAAATAGTCAAGGAAAATTTCCTATGGTATAACTACTCCAACACAGAGACAAGAAATTATATGTATTAACTATCTGTACCCGCAGCTCCACACGTTTTTTAAGATTGTACTCAAAAATTATAAGATTGTAAGACTATGTACAATTATAGAAAAGCTCTTTAAAAACGATTGTAAGTACAACACGCACGTCACTTACAGTAACATGTATTGTCTACATTAGTTATATAAATACTAACGGTGTGCCTAATGAGGTTTACCATCAGTAACATATTTTGAATTGTAACCCACTATATAACTTAAGTTAGTGCTTACTTACACTGTATAAGGAACTATTGACACAATAACTTAAAATATTATTATAAAGATTTACATTTACATTAAATTTAACATACTTTGTCATTATAATTACGATTTTGTAACTATACAAAAAATAAAGGCTGTTCCGCAGGAAATTTTATTATGCAACTCTTTACTTAATACGTTTATAGTCTAGGATCTTATTAGGAAGACCTCTTCTATCTCAAAGTTACTAATAACTATAATGTGGATTTGTAAACAATAAGCTGATAATTATTTCTCTAATTAAAAATAAAGAATGAATTGTAGTTGTCCTAAATTTCATACAGACAAAGTCGCGTGTAACTGCTAGTCTAAATAAAATAACCTCAAATACTGTTTATAAGGTCAGTCATTATCTACCAGTGAACGTCTCGTAAAGATCAGTGTAACCGTTTCGGAGATAACACTGCGGGCGAAATCATAGTCAACAGTTAATATAAACTAAAATAACTTTCAATAAGGTCAGCTATCTGCCAGTGAAAGTCGCGTGAAGATCGGTCAAATAGTTTTAGAGATACTACTGCGGGCGATGCCACAGTCAACAGCTAGTATAAACGAAAATTACCTAAATTACTTTTATGAGGTCAGCTGTTTGCCAATGAAAGTTTCTTGAAGATTGGTCTAGCCATTTTAGAGATAGTACTGCGGGCGAAGCCACGGTAAACAGCTAGTCTAAATTAAAATACACTAAATTACTTTTTATGATAATTGCTATCTATTGGTGAAAGTTTTGTGTCAATCGGTCCATTCGTTTTGGAGATAGCATTGCAGACGAAGCCGCGGTTAACACTTAGTCTAATTTAGAGTAAACTATGTCACCCACAGCAATTTCAGTTATCTGACAGTGAAATTCCCGTTAAAATTGGTCCAGTCGTTTCGGAGATTACCCGGAACAAACAGACAGACAGGCAGACCGACAAAAAATTTTAAATTTACATTTTTGTTCTCAGAAGCGTGTATACTTTCATAACCAATCGGTCATTTTTTTTTATTTTGATATTACATGCAGACACTTAATTTTTATTATATGTATAGACTAGCTTTTACCCGTAAGTTCGTCCGTGTGGAATAGTTACTTTAACATAACACAGAAGCTCTCAAAAGGTAAAAACAATTATTTTGAAATTTTCTACATTGTTGTTTCCCGCATGTTAGTCTAAGCATAATGATATATAGCCTATAGCATTCTCGATAAATGAGCTATCTAACACTGAAAGATTTTTTAAAATCAAAACATACATTTTTTCGTTTTCTATTTGCGTTAGTGATTGTCTATAAGCAAGCACTCAGTTTGTATGCACAATAACAATAATACACCTTGGTAGTTAATTCTAAAGTAATTTTAAGTAAATTTTATTTATTATCTATTATTATACAAAAACTGTTAAGGGTTTAACAAAAACGTTTGAATTGACCAATTGATTTTTTATCCGTCTTCCTTAATTCCTTGGCCATCAATGATACAAACTGTTTTATTCTTCACAATTATTGATCAATCAACCGTGGTAACCTTGGAGAAGACCTTCATGAGTACACTTCCTAAACGATTTCTTTTCTCGCAACTTCTAATGTAAATGATTATCACAATAAACCGGGCTCTTTTTTGTTGATGTATTTTGGGAGATTGTTGTTATTTTTTTAATTAATTGAACACTCAGTAACTTCCGGATTAATATAACTTATAAACCTTCAAGAAACAAGTCTACACCTTCCCAAAGGCTACACGTATCTGTGATGCCCCTCGTTTCGCAGGTATCCATGGGCGGCGGTGATTACTTACGAACAGATGACCCCCGTCAGTTCGTTTGCCTCAAATAGCTAAAAAAAAGACTGCTCTCTTAATAGATACTTGATAATTTAATGTATTTCTAAGCTACATATGGTAAAGAAACGGCATTATTGTAATATTAAAAACAGACGCAAATTGGCTATTTCATACTTCACACTCAATTAAATTAGTAACAGTTTTTAGGTAACACCTTTAGGGTTGACAACAAAGCTACAGATCACATTATCAATTAGCCGGTTTGTGAATTTAAGCTACATCAAGTAACTTTTGATATCAAAAGGCTACTTATACAATGAATCAATATGTGAACGAGGGTGATATCTCGAAATGACACTCCTTTTTCTACATGTATCTCTGTGTATAAAATATGTACAATAAGATATTGAGCCGTCACGGAACGCCTGGTAGATGTGAAACATCGAAATTGTTTTGTATAAGTTATATGCATAATCAAATGATAAAGCATTACAAATTTGTTCCATAAAATAATGATTGATTATTTATTTTATTGCATAAATATTGATTTTTATTAAATACAAAAATTCAATGTATCTTATGTTTCTTATGTTATATCTTATAATCTTATGTTTATATAGATAGGGTTGCAAATGTTTTTGAGTATTTCGTTATTAGAGCAAAGTTTGTGTTTTGCGTCGCCACGCCAACAAACAGGTTTACCCTTTGCCAATAGATGTTTCACATTAAAAAGAAACCAATTTTTTTATGTCATATTAGACACACGAACAGGTGGGTCACCTGATTTTAAGTGATCACCAACATCCGTAGACCCAGCAACACTAGAGTAGTCGCAAGTGCGTTGCCAGCCTGTGTTAGTGGGGAAGGGGAGGTAGCCTCCGGCACTCTCACTGACTGAACGAAACGCAACAATACAAGCACTAATACTTCACGTCAGTTTTCTGTGAGAGGATGGTATTACCCCGGACGAACCATCCATGCTGAAACCAGCGTGACTCTACGTCTCCGTGACATTAAGAAAAAATTGTATTTTTTTAATATCAGGAGGCAAAAGAACATGCGGGTCACCTGTTGTTAAGCGATCACCGCCATCCATAGACACTAGCAATCTCAGAGGAGGCGTAAGTGCGTAGCCAGCCTGTGATTGGGGAAATGAAGAGAAAGGGAGAGCGGTTAGAGGAGGGGGAAGGGAGAGGAGAGGGGAGGGGCTCCGGTGCTCTCACTAGCTGAACGAAACGCAACAATACAAGCACTAATACTTCACGTCAGTTTTCTGTGAGAGGGTGGTACTGCCCTGGACGAACCGAACCATTCATGCTGAAACCAGTTATAGCTTCAGCGTGACTCTAAAAATCCATGGGATTAATAAAGAATTGTTGAATAGATATTCATTTTCTAAAAGAGTTAGAGTAAAGACACGACAATTCCTAAGATACTGCTGATAATATAATATTCGTAAAGTATAAACCAGAATATATTCTGTAAGATTATCGAGGTGCGACACAATTATTCTAAATTGATTTATTTTTATATCAAAACCAAGTAAATATTAAACACGTGTAAGAATAAATACGCAACAATTATAGCTATAGAAGCGGATCAAAGAAGCGGGAAACCATTGAAGTTCTTTGAACATTTGTAAGTATTCGAAATATAAAAATTAAATTTTTTACACGAATATCAATATTATTGTAGTCACTAACAAACAAAAGCATTCGGTCATGCGTAGGTCTGTAAGAATGTTGCCAGGTTTAGGATTTTTACTGCGCTTTATTAAAAAGATAGGTAGGCTTTTCGAAATTGTTACATTGACTTTTATTAAAAAATAATCGACCGAATGACATATTACTACTGGGTATAAATAAGGTCATGGGAATTTGCATGTGGGTTCTTTTACAGCATAAGTAAAACATTCAGGATTTTTGGAAATTAAGCCCCTAAGGTGCTTAGGAGGGGCATGAAAATTCGTATAAAATCCGTCAATTTTCGTTCAGTTACTGATACTAATCTTATACATCAATATGTGAAGCCAAAACTTTGTACCTCTTTTAAAGCGAATTGCGCGAATGGATGAATGTGAAATTTATTACAGAAAAATATTTTAATGACACAAATACGGCAAAAACCAACGTCCTGCGATGTTCGCAAGCGGTTGGTGATTGGAAGTGAACCGATGTTTTCAAAACACTACCCGACAGTGTTTAACCACACAACTTTTCATACCAAAAAAGTGGTGTCATCATAAACAATATTATAAATTCAAATAATAGTTTATTTGTTTTTCTGTTACACCTTAACTTAGATACTCAAAGGATCGTGATGAAATTTTATATACACGTTATTAAGGGTACAGAAAAGGACATAGGGGGTACCTTTCATCAAGAACAAAAACCGTACCCAAGTCAAACTAATAATAACCCAAGCTAGGCCGCGAGCAAAAGCTAGTTAGTCATTTATCAAGACATAAACGCGGACGATACCCCGGGCGGCTGTTGTTTAGTGAAGCGTACATAGATTATTGTCTTGTCCAGTATTTTGTGTTAATTATCTTACCACCGAGTATCACTACATATTATAAACAAAGTCCTCCGCTGCATCTCTATGTTTGTTCGCGATAAGAACAAAAACAACGAAACGAATTTTGATGCGGTTTTCATTAATAGATAGAATGGTTCACGGGGAAGGTTTAAGTATATAATTTACTAGCCTCCGCTAGAGACATTGTTCGCGTGGAAAATTTACTTTGGGCTAACGCTAACACGCAGCGGAAGCTCTTAAGAAGGAAAAAAACCCCGACTTTGAAACATTATTCATTGGTGCTCCGCTCCTATTGATCTTGGTCTGATGGTATATAATTTATAACTATTTTCGATAAATGAGCTATATAACACTGAAAGAATTTTTCAATTCGGACCAATAGTCCCTGAGATTATTCACTACAACGTCACAAACTCATAAACTTTACCTCTTTATAATGTTAGTATACCCATAGATCAAGATTTTGTGTAAATGAGTTGAACGATAATATAACGATAATTGTTGGAAGTGTCGGAAGAAGTCAAGCTGCCTGGGAGCTTTCGTTGGTAACGCTGCCTAATCCCTTCGAGATATAGGAAAGATATAAGGAAACAAATAGGAAGTCTCGGGTATCAATTAGTATAATATAATGGAATTGTTGTCGTGACGTACAGACAGGATATTTTCATCACGGATTGTCCGGTCGTGCTATGTAGGGTCGTGTGTTTCTATTGAGTTTATTCTGGCACGTGCTTTTGTTATTTTCACGTTAATTATATAAATTTAATAATAAATATATTAGCGTCATTGTAAAAAAATAAATGTTTTTTTTTTTTCAGGATTTTAGAATGTATTTTTAATTTGAGTATATTGACTATTTTTAATTGAATTAAAGGAAAATATTATGAACAAAACATAACGTGTGGTAGTGCTTTTTCAAAATAGGTTAGGTTAAGTTGAAAAGCCAATCACTTATAGGTGTGTTAGACAAAGAAATTTAATTACTTTTAATGAAAAAAATGTATGGAAAATTGTAGCGATGATGGCTCAATCCTTGACTCGGGTCTGGGGATTTATAGCATGGCCAAAACCACACTCGGCAGCGAAAGGCATAGCAAGCGATGTCTTCCTTCTGCGAGGATATCATCTCGCAGAAGGAGGTGGCGGAGAGGGCTCGCGAGGTAAATCCTCTTAGAGGGCCTCTCTGCTAACGGAGAACCGACAAGAGTAGGGGGCGATTTGCGCAACTACTCCTGCCAGCGTAGCCAGAACTGAGAGGATGGGGTGGGGGCCCATATTCTCTTTGCACAGGTCTGGAGGCAGATGGTGTGTGCAAAGACTATATCTCTAGTAGGTAGGACCCGGTCGGAGGTGACCACTGGGTGGACCATTGGAGCAGCTATTCAAGGTTGAGTAGTAAGTACGATCCCTTGCCGCCCCAACAAATACGGCCTGTAGGCACACCGTGGAGACCTCCAGCCCATCCCTTCAAGCTCGACTACGGTAGCGGGAGAAGTCGGACGTGCCGTCCCCTTCTCCTGCCAGCCCTCCTCTGTCGGAGGGAACCTTGCATAGCCTCCTCGCAGGTCATCCCCACCACCTCCTTCTGCGAGATAACCTCCTCGTTGCCGAGCATGGCCGAAACCACACTCAGCAGTGAGAAATCATCTCACCTAACCGAATTAAGACGAGAAAATCGAGAAAAATAAATCGATTAGGTAAGGTTAGACTTGCGAATCGCAGACTGTACTGCATTTTGTATTTAGTAACTTTATGATTTTTAAGTTAAAACAAATAGTTTCGTCTCGTTTAGGTTAGGTTAGGTTAGACTTGCGAAAAGAGATAACGCGAGCAGGCCATAACAGCGGTCGGCGATTGTGGTGATGGTAATATGTAGGTATCAAATTATTTTCCAAGCCTTGTTCCTAAGAATGATTCCATTACCCCAGTGATCGGCAAACTCATCATCCAAAATAGCCAAATATAAACAATATTGCAATATATCATTTGCATATGATATGGGGTCCTTCAGGAGTGGCGTGAAGAGGCACTTTTGTAGGTCGGCATGATAACGACGACTGCCATTACTTTTGAAGACCGACAGTCGCCAATATTTGTGGACTGTAGTGTACTTTCCATCATGTACGGTACAGTCATTTTGTCGAACCAGTTTAAAAAAAATACAAAACTAAAATTTTGTTCAAAAAGGCTTTTTTAACGTAAATTTAGCTTTAGTAGATAGGTAGGTATATTTTATATCCACGTCTATACAAAACACTATCAGTATTAAGTAAAAAAGTTAAATACGTATTTGCTTTAAAATGGTTTGGGTACTTTCGTATTAAATGCATCGCGCTAGCCGAACGTTTGCCATTTTGCTCTTTTCTCTCGCTTTGGTTAAGTTAGGTTAGATTTGCGAAAAAGGATATTGCGAACTTGCAAGCGAGTGAGCAAGTATTTAAAGCAAGATAGCAAGAGTATTTTAAGTATTTATTTAAGCGATACGTATTTAAGTTTTTTGTAATGACACCGTTTGTAGAAGAGCCGCAACTGAGGAGTGAAAGAGTCGTATGCGGCCCGCGAGCCACGGTTTACCGACCACTGCATTATTCGGTCGGTAGAGTGCTTAGAGTATTAGGCGATTGTCCTAACTGGAATTATTAAATATAACTCTTATTACACCTCCTTAAATGAGTGTAAGAATCATTTGTATTTTTTCTTCGAATTGACTACGCTATTGACCCAGCAAGGTCTTAACAGCTTCACCGGACTACTAAGGCGTGTGCTTATGGCACTCAGCCGATTCTATTTGGGCAACTTGCCCAAGGGTGCACGGCACACCTCGACTTGGGCTGTTGCCTGATACGTGCAATTCGCGATCTATATGAGCTGACCTAAGCTAACTATTCATACATATATGAGTTTTTGGAGCATATAAGTGTACCAAGCATACATACCTCTACAACTCCTATATATATTTCGTATCGAATTATTTTCCAAACTATTGCAGTTCGATAAGAGAAAGAAACAAAACACTTCCACTTTCATGTGTAAGCGGGTATGCGTGCACGTGCGTGGGGGTGATATGTGTGCTGTTGTTGCAGTGATATAAGATTTTGTGTCACTGTATCGCGCGAGCAGCGCACTGAAGGGCTCCACGCCGAGGAAACGGACCTAGACTTGAGCCGCTGCCGAGGGGGGCCTAATCTGGTAGCTCATTTGTAATCATATTGTATTGTGTTAGCGATTAACTTAATTTGTCAAAGACATGTTAGGAATTTAGCCTTTCTACCGTTGACTTTTACTACACTAGAAGTCTGAAATGTCAAAAATGTGAGTTAAAATATCCATATAAAGAATCAGTGAGTGGTTTAGACAGAAAACATTAGGGAGGTGTTCAAAAACATAGACGAATTGATCAGCTGCAATATTATTCCATTATACGGTCGTACTATAAAGGGAAGAATTGGTTTCACTTTCTTCCTTAGTACCTACAGTCGTGCGAAGTCGGGACGCACAGCTAGTATGTGAATAAAAGCTTGTTGAACATAAAACATTAAATACGAGACCAGTTTATGATCTGAAACGAATGCATTCTGTATTTAGGTCGGAAATGCATCTGAAGCGAAGCGCACTACTGTATCTAGTTCGCGTAGAACGGTCAAGGTGTTTGGTTCAAAGAATAAATGTATCCATTTCGAGTTCAGAACAAATAAAATATATTAGTTTTATTAACCGGTGTTCCTATTGACAAATAAGTTCAATTACATATTAGTGGCCAGTATTTATTTCGTCTGTTTTTTTCATGACTAGCAGAGCACAGCGGTATTATGATTCTTCTTATTTTCGTCAGTTATGAATTAGTTGTATCAAGACATTCATTTTAGATTAAATATTTCCATAATGTGTTTTTATATAACATGTGTTTATTAACATTATAAAGTGATTGTGGGAAAACGACCACGTTATTAATTTCATAGCGTATTACCTCACTGACAAGCATTCATAGTAGGTAGTAGTAATATTATTCGTCCAATAGGACAGGCAAAGGAATTAATCCATACTGCCAATTCTGAAGTTGTCAATATTAGTAGTTCTTATGTATTCTTTAGCCAGCTTTCTTCTATGTCTAGGTTTATGCAAAGGTATAAGCACCAAATCTTCTATATAATATTTCGTGAATTTTTTAACGACCTTTTGTATCTTCTTAATATTTAAGTCGTGTCTTTTGCCAATTCTGAAGTTATATGGATAGATCTCATATGTTCTTTAGTCAGTTAACTTCTATGGCAAAGTAAAGTAAAGGTATAATAAGCACCTAATCTTCTATATAATATTTCAGACATTTTTTTCTTTTCTTAATCTTCGAGTTACCATAAAACAAAATTGTTCAAATATGTCAAGCGTGGAGTTGATAAAGTCAAAGAGGTTTAAATTTTTCAGGGCAAGTTAGGAGATCGATAGGTAAAGTGTTGAGCGATTATTTCAATATTTCAACAAGATGGTGGCTCTCTTGTTAGAGCATCCAAGGATTTTTTGTGGCATTTTAGAATTCATGCTCAGTGGTATTACTTTTCATTCACTCTTTTCGGTTTTTGTTGGGCAGCATTTTTGACGCCCAAAGTCTCGCGGCTTATGACGCGATTCGCCCATATTATTACTTCCTTCTCGTTTAGTATACTTTTTGACCTATACTTCGAGTTATTGTAAATCGACTTTTAAATATTTCAGGGTGACGTTACATAATTTTACAGCAAATAGGCATTAAAATTGAAAAATCTTGTTTTAAATCTGTTAACACGTTTAAACAGTATCCTCCTAAATATGAATGTGAATAATACATACTAATATTATTAATGTGAATGTGAGTTTGTTTATGTGTTTTTTATATCATAGGAGGCAAACGAACAGGGTCACCTGATGTTAAGTGATCACTACCGTCCATAGACACTTGCAATACCAAGGGTGGGGAGGTGAGGAGAGTTGGGCCTCCGGCGTTCTCACTGACCGAACGAAACGCAACAATTCAAGCACTGTTACTTCACGTCGGTTTTCTGTGAGAGAGTGATACTACCCCGGGCGAGCCGACCCATTCATGCTGAAACCAGTAATAGCTAGCCTGGCTCTATCACCTACTTGTAAAGCTTGTATGCCTTAACCACTCAACAAACATATACATTATCATAAAATTTTACATATACACTCATCAAAAAAGTCTAAGCAACATGTACTAATTTAAACTTTAGGATGGTTCTTCACATTATAACGTTGTATTTTATTTTTAAAATAATATCTTTAGAGTTCTATGATGTAAAAATAACAGCTGTTGTCTTTATAAGTTCTTTTAATAACAGAAATGAACAATATTAGAATATACTGTAGAAACTAAAATACATAAGAAACTAAACTTTTTTTTTACAAAACGAAATTTCTTAAGAAAATGTATTTATTGTGAAAGAATAGAACAATTTAATACAAAGTATGGTCTCCTCTGCCATTCAGAACTTGTCGGCAAAGATTATTCATTGAATTAATGAAACTGTTTATGTCATCTTGCGGTATTCGCTCCCAATGGAATTGTAGCAATTCCTTCAGCTGTTGGGTTGTTGTCGCTTCGTCCAAGTCCTTCGAGATTCGTCTCTGGAGCATGTCCCATGCGTGTTCGATGGGGTTGAGATCTGGCGATTGTACAGGCCAGGGCAATACTCGGATATTCTCCGTTGCAAAGTATTCAATGGTTCGCCGAGCTGTATGTGAACGCGCATTGTCATGCATTAACCTAAAATCGGAGCCAAAGGTTTGTGCAAATGGGTAGACATAATGTCTGAAAATATCCTCAATGTAACTTTCAGTATTTCCGGGCCGACGATACACTCGCACCCTTCTTGTATCAGGCTTAAACCCGAATCGCGACTCATCGGAAAACATAATTTTATCCCATTGTTCCTGGGTCCATGTTATGCGTTCTCTACACCATTCATATCGACGAAAGCGATTCCCGTGACATATCGGTGGGCACCTGATTGGGCGTCGAGCTCGTAGGCCTCACTCATGCAATCGATTTCGCACAGTTTGTACATCAACACCACTTGAAATTTGTAGCCTCAAACTTATCTCTCGAGCGGTTAACATCGTATGGCGTCTTGCAGTCAGTTGTATGTACCAGTCTTGCCGAGTGGTTGTACTCCTTTTACGGCCTGGATGCTGTTCAGCGGGTTCTCCAGTATTATTGTAGCGCTGCCAAAGAAGACAAATAACACTTCTATGAATACCAAAATGTCGAGATACCTGCGATTGATTACTTCCCGCTTGCAACATCCCTACAGCTCTTAGCATTTCATCTGCCATCAAATGACGACGCTTCATGACGTAAAGAATATCTAACAATTCAATTTTGTCGTTAACTTTATTTAAATGGTTGGTAAAATGATAAAACCAAGACTAAACGTAGCAATTAAAACGCACTTAAATTCAAACAAATTCGCAGTCATTTGAATTTCATGAAAAAATAAAACATAATCGATTTTTTTTTTACAACCAGCCAGTATGTCATCAATAACAAAAAAGTTTACTTACCTACGCACTTTGTTTGAGTAAATACTTAGAAATTAATTAATATAAATGGTAAAATTTGTAATATCACTCATGTTGCTTATACTTTTTTGATGTGTGTACTTATCTGGAATACAGAAAAGTACTTATCCTCCAGAGAAAAAGTATTACAAGATGGATTAGTCAAATCTACATGAACGCAACCGAAGCTAGTATTCATATCAATTAATATAGAATAAGTTTAATTGCATATGTTTAGGCTAAAATGGTTAAGAGACATTGCAATGCACAACGATATTATCCGTCCTTAATCCATAAAGTGCCATATATTCTCCTGCAACTCCCTAACCGGTGCTTAAGACAGTCCGAATTAATTATGACTACGGTGCACAGCTCTGTGATTGAGTATTAATAACAAATTGCATTATAAAAATTCATAAATATAATTAGAGAGTAAGAGTGAAAGACCGACGTGTCAGTAAATGAAGAGGAGGCGTCCTACGACCGTGACAACAGCCAAAAGGTGAGTCCTATTTTTCCCCATATCCTTCCGACCGATCACCGGGAAATCATTCCACCGGATTATTAAACCTTCTTGACCGCAATTAAAACCAGTGTTAACAGCATATCAGATTTAAATAACATATTCCAAAATGCATCTCTCATTTTTAAAAGTAGATCAAAATAATGACTGACTGTATTTATTTTTATGTATGTTTATATTATTTTTTTATATTGTCCTTACGTAAACGATTCGAAACTTTTATTTAATTTTTATTATGCCTCTTAAATTTTAATTATTTACTTTATACAGAGTAATGTTTGGAGTCCATAATGGGGTCAGTCTGTACAAACAGATCGTTATTTTTGAAATATTAAGTAATACGCATACCGTTAGTTTTAGTCTTGCAAATAAGTAAATAACACGTGTTCCGTTACGTTTAGATATTCAAGGTTGGCAAAATATCGACTCCGTTGGTTTATGTTTCGGAATGCACCAGGGTTTTCTTGGAATTCGTTTTAAATATTGTTTAGACTGAAGATAGTAATGAAGCGTCGAATTGGAGCGGATATATAGCTATATTTATTCGAGACTAGCTGTTCCCGTGACTCCATTGACGTGGAGCCAAATGTAAAAAAACAGTGACTAATATAATCATCTGAATGTATTAAGTCCATTTACTTATCTACTTTTCTCTCGTAATTCAATCACGTCGTCATTAAAATTACAATAACTTTTGATAAAGTGAATTGATTTTAATAAAACAAAGACTAAATGTTACTCGAGGATATGCTTTATGATTTCCTTGGTGAGTTTTGGTAGTGACTCTAGTACTATAGTAGTGATGCGCGTTCAAACAAACAAACAGACATTTCTAAAAATGATTGATATGTATTTTGTTACTTATTCCAAGACACCTGGATCTAAGACATCATTTTTTTTACAAAATCTAAAAGTATAGACACGTTAGATTTACATTACTAATATATGTATAGATTCGTGGAATACAATTCATTGTTTCTAGTGTGAATATATTTACGAATGATCTGATCGCCGATTGGATAACATCCGCTTTTACCTTCGTTTGTTACGATTTGGTTTTCTTAGTACTTTATTTTATCTTATTATTTTTGGCTATTAATATTCTAGATTATTACTGCCACTGTCCCGTAGGTGTTACACATTACAAGTGTGTTGTGATCATTTCAATTTTCTAACAAGATGGTGGCCCCCTTGTTGGATCTTTCCAGGGAGTTTTTGTAGTATCTCTTTTTTTCTCGAACTGACTACGCTGTTGACCTAGCAAGGTCTTAACAGCTTCTCTGGACTACTATTTTTTGTGTCATCTCAGTTTTCATAATCCGTGGTATTATTTCCCATCTACTTGTGTGCAATAACTGAACGCCACCAATATTATAAAATATAGAGTCAAATAAAAAACAACTGTGAATAAAAATATAAAATACACTACATGACAAAGTTCCAGCCGAAAATTTTCTTACGCTTTTATATTCTTCACGTTTTAAATATAAGATTTTTAAAATTATTATATTAAATAATGGTTTATTTTAATGCAAATAAAAAACAATTTAGTAACTGTTAGAGTGAGTTTTTCAGTTTTGACGTGGAACATAAACCAAACCTGTCCATTGCGATTCAAACTTATACATCGAAGGTTCTCTTTAACCATGTTTTCTTTAATTATTTGAGGTGATCGGGATTTTTAGTGCAACACCGAATACATTTGACCGGTTTTATTTTTCTTTTCTTGTCTCTAATTTGCCTTCTTTTTGTAGCACAGTATAATTAACTACACTATGCCTGATGGTGAGAACAGTGCAATTCAAAAATGGTGGCGACTACCGAGAGATATGCAATTCGTCGCCGGTTGCCACTGTCATGCTGGCCTGCGTAAATTTCTCTTCACGTTATGCTTGAAGGACCCCATATTATAGGAAGGATGTAACACACTGGCCGGAAGATTGTTCCACAACTTCACGGTACGGAAAAGATAAGATGTTGCGAACTAGACAGCTAGTTCGTGCCCAGATAGGATTTACCGTAAAACTATGGCTCTGAAGCTCAACGCGACAATAACAATCAACAACTAAGAACGGGATTTTTGTGCAAGTGTGTGCCGTTACTTAAATGTCATTCACCTGTCTAGGATTAACATGATTACTATCTTACACCGCATGAAAATCCATAATCTATAAATAAAAATCAATATGGGGCATTTGTATTATCTTATTATTTATTTGGATATAACGATGGATCAAGAGAAAATAAATATTCCTTGAGAAAAGCACGTTTATTGCATGTGTCATGTAATATTTAACATTTTTGTTTATTACTTAGAGCCTCAGTTATAATAATTACACATAGATACGTTGTAATTATTTCAGTTAGCTATTTATTCTGCCGTAAAAGGAACTTGTAACAGTGAGAATGACATTATACGTTTCACTTTGGGGTTCCTTTTTTGGGAAAGGAAAACTGAAGCTGAGAAAAACATCTGAATTTGTTAACTAAGGTGTCAAAACTCCTTCTAATCAATCCCTATTAAGTATCCGTGATAGATAAAACAGAGATAATCAAGACTATAACATAACATACATAATAGAATTACAATTTCAACACTCAAGTACGACCTAATTGCATTCACAATCGACAACTAAGAATAATGACAATAACATATCGTGAATATTATTAGAAGTATAAATATTTAAATATATAGGGTATGTACTTTAAAAAGCCCTTGACTTAGATATACTTGTATGTGTAATAAATGTTAGAATTTCGTTCATGCTACGGAAGCAGGAATGAATACAAAGAGCAAATGTTACGTTGTAATGAAGTTTGCAATTTCGAACTTTTCTAAAGTTGTTTTTTACAAATACTAGCGGACTCAGTGGATGTACTCCCGCGCCCTGATAATTAAAAAAATATTGAGCTGTCACGAGACGCCTGGCAGATATGAAACATCGAGATTGTTTTGTATCAGTTATATGCATAAAAGAAAAAATGAAAAATGTTTTAAAATCGGGATGTTTTTTCCTTTTGAGAACGGCTGCGTGTTAGTGTTGGTGTTATTGTATCTATTCCACGCAAACGAAGTCACGGTCAGAGGCTAGTTAAATAATTCAATTAAGCACAGGCGTGGTGTCTTTGGCGGCATTTATCAAATGGCGCTAGGGTGTTTGAGCGTGTTGTGTCACACTAGTAGAACTAGTGGCGGACAAAACGATTTGGATGTTGTGTTTATACAAATAGGGTTGCAAATGTTTTTGAGTATCTCGTTAATAGTGCATAGGAGTTTTTGGCGGGATTTTAGTCTGTCATGTAGTGGATTTTATATTTTATTCATAATCTTGTGTTATTTGACTATATATTGTGTAAATTTGGTGGTGTATTACGTAATTTAGTTAGTTTATTATGCATAAGTGAAGTGAATGGAAAATAATAACACGGAGAATGTAATTCTGAGATGGCACAAAAACTCCCTGGAAGGTTCTAGCAAGGGATCCACCATCTTGTTAAAATATGGTTTCACACGATGCTTAATATTGGAATGATCACACGAAGTTTGTGATATTATTGACTACGTGAGAATGGCAGTAATAATCGGAAAGATTGATTGCCAAAAATAAAGTTAAAAAAAAAGTAATAAAATAAAATAATAGTTCATGTTTTGTGTCGCCACGTCTCGTCACGCCAAAATCAGATTTACTCTTTCCTATAGGCGTCTTACATTAAAAAAAAACCTTGACGAATAATATACCTAAACATCTTCAATGAATCACTGGTGAAAACCGTATGAAAATCCGTTCTGTAGTTTTCGAATTTATCGCGAATAGACACAGACATGGCAGAGGACTTTGTTTTTATAATATGTAATGATAAGAATTAATTACGTTTATTGAATATTTAGGTAAGCAATAACTATATTCTTACTAATGATCATTGAATACAAATGAAAAAAGTTCATTTTTATTGATGAAAGCTGTTGAATTAAAGGAATTTTACAGTTTCATTGAATACCTCAAGTATGCCTCGCCTTGAATTTGATCTAATCCTTTGTAGTCAGCTGTATTTACATACATGGTTCTCTACTATAGAAGCTTATGCATGTTCAATATTCATTCACAAATGATGGCCATTGGTTAACCTTTCAAGTTCCACAAAGAAATGAAACTACTTTTAGTGGAAAAAATGGACATTGGAAGATTTATTTATTTATTTACACATGGATAAAGCAACAGTCGACAATCAAAAATAATAATACAATAGCAATAATAAAAAAAAAAAAAACTAAATTGAAGACCTAAAACGCTTTATCACATAGAAAATTAACTTACACTAATAATAATAAGGAAATAATAAATTGTTTTAATAGAATAGAAACATTGGATTGAAGCGATGTATTAGTCATTGGTTAGCGTATTCGGACACCATGTCGATTGACGTGAATTTGAATCCTTGTAAATGGGTCGAAACTTTCGGTGAAAGAAAATATCATGATGGGACTATAGCACCGTGGTGTTCTTTTTTAAGTCCAGCTAGCTAGCTACCATCTTTAAGAGGAAAGCCTGTTACCAATCACCTTCACGTGTATTCCGGCAGTGGCAATTGATAGCCAATTTTCCTGTATTCTTAGCTTGTTTACCATGTTAGACCTCATCATCATTTAGCATTAGGCGAGATTTTGGTCAAACACTTATATATATATATATCTTTATTTGGTAGAGCCACGCTGAAACTATTATTGGTTTCAGCATAAATGGGTCGGCTCACACGGGATAGCACCACCCTCTCACAGAAAACCGACGTGAAGTAACAGTGCTTGCATTGTTACGTTTCGTTCGGTCAGTGAGAGCGCCGAAGATTCATTCCCCTCCCCTCCCTTCTCCTCTCCCCTCCCATCTCTTCTAATCCCTCTTCCTCTCTCTTTATACGCCAAACACAAGCTGGCAACGCATGTGCGACTCCTCTGGGGCTGCTAGTGTCTATGGAAGGTGGTGATCGCTTAACAACAGGTGACCCGCCAGTTTGTTTGCATCCTGTATGATATTAAAAAAAAGATTAATAAATTCCAACACCGAATCTGGTCTATCCATCTCTCTATTAAATTTTCCATTAGAACGTGCTGTCGCGCGTCAGAATCTATCAGAAAAATGGTGCTTATCAAGAGTTTGCTGAAATTAAAAAACCTGGTTTGGCAACAGCTAGCAGTAATTCAGTAAAATTTCAAGCCAATAACCAGTTTGAATATTCGTTCATATATAGTCCCTTTTAATTAAAATGTTGTACATTTAGTTTCCACCAGTTTATTTTTCAAATCATAAAGTCCTCCGAACAATTTACCCACTTAAATTTCCTCCTAGAAAATGAGGATAATTTTAGGGGGAAGCTACCAAATCGGGTAACCCACACAACAGTATTTCTCATATACATATAAATATGATTCCTTAAGTACAATACAAATAAAGTAGGTAACCTGATTACATGTTTTCTATATTTGATTCTTGAATGGGTTAAATTCAGCTGTGACATATATACCTCGTTATTCTGATAATGGTCCAAGGTTTATGGAAAACCTCTGAAGCTAAAATCGGTAGCACTCATGTACATTGTTGCAACCATAACTTACATAGCTGCATTAATTTAGGAATTTGAATAGTTTTCATATAAAATCGGACATTCTGATTACTTCTATTCATATTCTAGAATTATTTATATTCTATCTAGTACAAATGTAGTTGCTTTCTCAGAAAACATTATAAGGATCAAGTGTTACATTTTCTATTTCCATAAGGTTTTAGTTGTCAAGTGTATTATTATTCTTCCCTGAGAATGTTTCTGTTTAAATTTTTCTTTGCAATTTGTTTTTTTTTTTTTTTTTTTTTTCGAAAAGAGGACGCTGTTGACCTGAAAAGGTCTTTACAGCTTCACCGAACTATAACATACTATGCGCAATTTGCGGAACAATGTTAAAACAACATGAACTTAAAATTTTAGTACGGTATTTGAAATGTAACCAAAATCTAATCTAATATCTTTAAACGAGCAATTCTTGTATATTTTTATATTCGTATATAAATTTAAAAAAAAAGAGTGGTAGTCTATACTACTGTTATAAAGCTGGAGGATTTGTTTGGTTGAACGTAATAGTCTCCGGAACAACTGGTCCAATTTGAAATTTTTTTCAGCATTAGATAGCTCATTTGTCGAGGAAGGTATAAGGTATTTATATAGGCTATATATATCACGCTTAAATCGATAGGAGCGAAGCACCAATGAAGAATGTTTCAAAATTGGGATTTTCTTTTCCTTTTGAGAACTTCCGCTGAGTGTTAGCGTTAGCCCAAAGTAACTATTCCTCGTGGACGGAGTCGCGGGCTGAAGCTAGTTGTTAAAATATTTACAAATCTAACTGCGTACATGTTTCTTAAAACGAAAATAATGTATAGTTAAAACCAAAATAGGATTTCAGCATAACCTATGCTCATCATAATAATACGACCAATAGTCATTATAATTCTTATTCTCACTGACACCCGATAAATTATTGTAATCATAGACAAATAACGAATAATAACTCTACTAATGTAGTATAAATTTATAAAGTCACGTTTACTGAATTTAACCTCCGATTTACCACGAGACCCGCGGCCTTTTCAGCATTCACTGCCCGGAGACACTCGTGTACATAAAGAACTTTCATACAAAATTATTAGATATAATAAATAAACTCTTGGAGTTTTTGCCAGGATCTTAGTCTATCATTTACTTGATTTTATATTTTACTAGCGGGCCGTGCGGATGTTATCTCGTCCTGATAATAAAGAAAGTGTGTGTGTACTTATATGTACACGCGTTAGAATTTATACTTCTTTGGCGTAACAAGATAAAAATCTTTTCAAAAATTTTATTTCTACATAATTAAAGAAATACAAACAACAAATACAATGAACCAAAATGTTGACTATAGCTAACTTTAAGGTGTCGGTTTCTCGTGACGGTGTGCGCGCGCATTGTAACATTTACTATCATCATTTTCCCCTAACGCGTTAAAAGAAGTACAACTTCAAAAAACCTTGGCAACTTATATACCTAAGCCTTCTTCATGAATCACTGTATTTAGTGTTGGAAACCGCATGAAAATCTGTTCAGTTATTCTTGTGCTTATCGCGAATAGACAGACAGACGTGGCAGGACTGATATTGCCACTGCTAGGTTAGTCTACTTCGCCTACTTCCATAGCTTAATGTCTTATGGCATTCTGTTGTGGGGGACAGCAGCTGAGGTAGACACCATATTTTTATTACAAAAATGAGCAGTTAGAGTAATTTACAATATGGGACCTCGTGAATCCTTAAAGACTAAGTTCAAGGAATTCGGTATCTTAACTCTGCCTTCCCAATACAGTCTTGATAATTTAATCTATGTCCGAAAGAACCTTGATAAACTGGATTTCGTAAAAGACCGGCACAGTCTAAATACCAGGAACCGTGACAAACTGGTTATCCTATGTTTTAGACTTAGTAAAACGAATAATAGTTTTTTGGGAACTAGTGTACGGTTCTATAACAAAATTCCAAAGGATATTACCGATTTGCCGGATTGTGAATTTAAGCGCCATGTCAAGCGGGTTTTGGTCTCAAAAGGCTATTATAGAGTGGATCAGTATGTGAACGATAGTGATGTCTGGAATTGACTCATCTCTGTGCATCCATTGAAAACGTTTCTGTCATGTATGTAATATACTCTAAATATTGTATATATTAAAAAGATAAACCAGATCGAGTTTCTTGCCGGTTCTTCTCGATGACTGGGTTGTTTCCGAATTCCGGTTGTTGGCCTAAACTGAATAAAGTATTTTTTTATTTTGATTTTGAGGAGACTTAGTTGTATAATATGTAGTGATTCATAACGTAGTGTTATTTGACTCTATATTTTGTAACATTGTTGGTGTTTCACGTAATATGCGGTCATTGTGCACTAATGAAGCGGATGGAAGATAATGTCAAGGAAAGTTCTAATAAGGCAGCCATCATCTTGTTAGGATATTGAAATCGTTGTAATTACCGAGTAAATTGGTTGCCAAAAAATTATTCTTTTAGGAGCTACGGCTCACTACTATCGAAATGTAGACTGACACGGACAGCGTAATAATAATCGAAGTACGTAAGATAGCCTGTTTATTTATATGACCATATACCTATCTATATCTATTAATCCTTTAAACGAGCAATTCTTGTATATTGACGTGACAACGTCTTATAAATTGGTTTGCCGGGTGACACTTCAAGAAACTGCGTTACGCTCCGCTCACGTTATGCGCTAACAATGAGAGCGAGTGAGAGGCACGCGTCCCTTCCACTCGGGCATGGTTAGCCCGCCTAAGAGCGAGAAAGACTACTATACGAATGAATATTCACATTAAAATTATTTTACCACTCAAAGTCGTTGTCACGTAAAACTTTCGCCCGTATACCGACTTTACAGGCAACCAATTTTTTTTATATTTGTATATACTCAGGATCTCGGAAACGGCGTTATCTGTTTCCGTGAAACTTAGTATGTAGGTAGTTTCGGGGACGATAAACCCATCTAGCTCGATTTTATTCATAGAAAACTTTTTGACCTACTTTACCAAGTCTTGACTTTTCATCTATACTAATATTATAAAGAGGTAAAGTTTGGGAGTTTGTGATGTTGTGATGTTGTGGCGTTGTAGGGGGTAATCTCAGGAACTACTGGTCCGATTTGAATAATTCTTTCAATGTTATATAGCTCATTCATCGAGGATAGTTATAGGCCATATATCATCACGCTAAGATCTTTAGGAGCGGAGCACAGATGAAAAATGTTTCAAAATCGGGATGTTTTTTCCTTTTGAGAACTGCTGCGTATTAGTGTTGGTGTTAGTGTATCTATTCCACGCGAACGAAGTCGCGGGCAAAGGCTAGTTCTTGTATATTTTTATATTTGTATATACTCAGGATCTCGGAAACGGCGTCATCTGTTACCGTGAAACTTAGTATGTAGGTAGTTTCGGGGACTATAAACCCATCTAGCTAGATTTTATTCATAGAAAACTTTTTGACCTACTTTACCAAGTCTTGACTTTTCAATATTAAATTATCTATATATATAAAAATCAATTGCTGCTCGTTAGTCTCGCTAAAACTCGAAAATGGCTGAGCCGATTTAGCTGATTTTGATGTTGAAATATTTGTCGTAATCCAGAGAAGGTTTAAAAGGTGAGAAAATATGGAAAAATTGCGAGTAACATAGCAAAAACAGCAATTTTATTTTCCCATACAAACTGTTCTAGCCATTTTCCTGTCAAACTTTTGACTGTCAAACGTCAGACGAAAGGTTATAAAGTTAAATATCATTCTGTCATTACTATACCGTTATTAAAATATTCTTATAAATATTTTGGGGTGTAAGGGGTGTCGAATAACATCATAAGACTTGAGACACCCAAGCCAACCTCACCTGCACGTGGTGCACCCTGCTGAATAACGAACGAGGCAATGGCGCAAGCGGGGTGGTAGGGTTTTATAGCCCGACGGGGTCGCAACCACCATGTACATGGCGAAAAAGCCCGTAATAGTGATTCGCTTCTACGGGTCGCGTTTCGGGATCAGCCTATGCATATTCAGCTTATTACAGGCCGGCATGATAGTGGCGACCGGCGATGGACAGTGTCATGTGTCAATCGGTGGTCGTTATTATTTTTGGATTGCACTGTGCTTACCATCAGGCATAATGGAGTCACTTTGCCGTGCTACAATAAAAAAAAAATTCTATCATCAGTTTGTTAATGCGCGTATATCGCACTGATGAGCACCGGGAGACAGATAATGATAACATTCGTCTTGGTATGGAAGAATTGCGTACTAAAACGAATAATAATTAAGTAGACAAGCTTAAAATGGAACGAGTTCGAGCACATAAAATACAAAAAAGCGAGCACGATGAAATGAAATCAAGCGTTACCGCAGAAGAAGCGCTCCTGTGAAAATGAAACGAGTAGCATTCCATTACTTTCCCGTTTTCGGGCATGGAAATTATACGGCGCGTGTTCGCGCATCGGAAAACAATCATTTTTATATATTTACACATCTCAAAAAAAAGGAAAATATAGTTTATCAGAAAGCTTTAAATTGATTGACTGGATTTGAATTTTTTTTTTCGAAACTCTAAACTCTAGACTCACGTTATCTTTTTAAAGACATTTGATATAATTTTTTATGACATTTTGTATTGTATAACAACCTATGAAAATGGCAAAGTCTGACATTACCGATCAAAATTTTCAGCCATTTTAGCGAAGAGAGAGTTTTCATTTTATTAAGATAGGTGATACGAAGTACACCGGGTCTCTAGTCTTCAATAAAGCTTAACTTAGATTGCTATCAGCCCTAGATTTACGATTTTTTTTTTTTAATCGGGATAGAAAGATGATTTACAATTATATATGTCTTTTAAGTTTGATGAACTCAGGGCATCCGTTCATAAAATTAATGAGGATCTCGGTAGAGTAATATCTTGGTCTGAGCAAAACACACTGGTCCTCAATCCAGCCAAATCAAAATTCATGGTCTTAGGAAGCAAATTGCAAATCAATTCTATTCTATCCGCCAATCCAGTGATAAAGATTATGGACAAAAATATAGATAGGGTCGATATAATTCGTAATCTGGGGTTACTCATCGACCCGGAACTTCGTTTTGAGTCGCACATAAATAATGCTATAAAAAATTGCTTCTATAGGTTAAAAATATTGTATCGCTTTAGACAGTATTTTAGTGTCACACTGAGGAAGATATTAGTTGACACTCTGGTTCTATCAAGACTTAATTATTGTGATACAGTATATGGTCCTTGTTTGCTATCGCGTACTGATCGATCCATCCAGCGTGTGCAGAATGTTTGTGCCAGATTTTGTTTCGATGTTCCGCGCCGTGGGCATATTTCACCATTTCTGAATGATGCAAATATATTAAAAATGGCAGCACGACGCGAGTTACACATGGCTACGTTACTTTTTGGGCTGATAAGAACCAAAATTCCAAAATATTTGTATGCCAAGTTAGAGTGGAGACATGATAATCACACATATTTTTCATGTTCACGCACCATTACTAAGCCATTATCGATACCTTTCCATAGAACTACTGCTTTCAGAGGGTCATTCAAATATGCCGCCACTCGTTGTTGGAACAACATCCCACCACCATATCGATCCAAACAGAGTAAAACTAGCTTTAAACTCTTATATAAGCACTACCTATTGCAAATTCAAACTCAGTAATTACAGTGACGTATAATATATTCAGGCAGTTCTATTGTACGCTCATTTTGTTGGTGTGTATTTTTTACTTCTAAAACTAATTCTGTATTATTTAGTCTTACATTTGTTGATTACAGTAACCATACTTCTTTAGTGTGACTTTTCGTGACGTGTTAAGTGTAATTTTTACTTTTTTTTGTTCGTTATTAATTTTATATTTACATTAATATGACCGTCTGAACGTCCGTTTATCAACATATAGGCTCCCATCGAAAATCAGCGCTGCAGTACTACTGTATTGCACATTTTTGCTGAATGGGTTCGCCAATTGTTGGACATTTATTTTTAGTTTTCAAATGTATTTTTGTGTTTACTAATTTGTTTAATTCAACTTAAGTGTATGTTTGTTCCAACAATAAAGTATTTCTTTCTTTCTTCTTTCTTTCTTCAAACTTGATATTGGGTCCTACACCAGTTATTAAGATAAATCAGTTTAAAATAATGACACGATCTCAGTAAAAAGAGTGTCATCTCCTCATTGCACAGGTCCGGCAGACGATAGGAGGCAGTTGGTGTGTACTCAGTCTACCTCTCTATGGGTAGAATCCCGGCGGAAGGTGCGTTTCGGCGGCTCTACAAGGTAGATTAGTTAGAACGATCCCTTGCCGCCCCAACAATTGCGATCTGTCGGTACACCGTGGGGTTTTAGTCCGTGTGAGTCGGACATAACCCACCTTTTCCCCCGGGAGGGTGGCGAATCCATAAGGAATTTCTCCTAAAAAAATCTGGAATCCACAAGTTTATTCATGAACTGATACACAAGTGCTCTTGTGGTGTGGTCTTGTGTGGCGCCTTTTTCTTACTAGTCGACGGGAACCAACTAGGCTACCGTATGCTAAGCGCTTTGTGAAGTAAGTGTTTTTTTTTTAATCATATCATTATTCTTTTTTTTTAATGTCATATAGGAGGGAAACGAGCAGGCAGGTCACCTGTTGTTAAGCGATCACCGCCGTCCATAGACACTAGCAACCCCAGAGGATTCGCAAGTGCGTTGTCAGCCCGTGTTTGGGGGGGTGGAGAGAAAGGGAGGGGGAAGGGTGAGGAGAGAGGAAGGGAGGGGAGATGGGTTTCCGGTGCTCTCACCGACCGAACGAAACGCAACAATGCAAGCGCTGTTAGTTCACGTTGGTTTTCTGTGAGAGGATGGTGCTACCCCGGGTGAGCCGACCCATTCATGCCCAAACCAACAATAGTTTTAGCGTGGCTCTACCACTTACATACACACAAAATATTATATTAATAGTTACATTATGATTATATCACCACATGAAATTATCGCCCGCAGCAAATACTTACTACCCCCCTCCCTTAAACCCTAGATCCGGGGATGACTGTTAAAAATATTTTTTGAATTTAAATCTTCTTTAGACGCGTTGAGCGATTTTCGGTAGGGCAAAAACTTAGGGTTCGCATCACCGATTATCTCGACATGCTCGTAACGCATGGCGCTTGCGGTAGACTAGCGTAGTATATCGGCTTGTGTACATGTTTTTTTTTTATTTCAAAGGAGGCAAACGAACTGGTGGGTCACGTGATGTTAAGTGATCACCACCGTCCATAGACACTAGCGACATCAGGGACGTCGCAAGTGCGTTGCCAGTCTGTATATGGGAGAAGAGGGAGGGGAAGGAAAGGGAAAGAAGGAAAGAGGAAGGAACGTGGGCCTCCGGCTCTCTCACTAACCGAACGAAACACAACAATGCAAGCACTGTTATTTCACGTCGGTTATCTGTGAGAGGGGTGGTACTACCCCGGAAGAGCCGACCTATTCATGCTGAAACTAAAAATAACTTCAGCGGGGCTCTACCACCTACAGTAATAGTATATAGTAATTTGATAATTTGTATTGAGCTTGTATAGCTTATTGTATCTCTGAAAACTAATTAAAAATGTATATAATTATTGTTCGGAGTGCCAATGGATGTGAAAACCAAACTAATGTAAATAATTAGAATTTACAAATAATTTAATAACTCCGAGTATAATTAATTTAATTACTTTATTTTGAGTTTTCACTTCTATCGGCTGTCCTTATGACTTTGTATTATCTATGATCAGGTACTGAGCAGTATTTTATTCAAATAATAAAAAAGAAACGAAAATAACAGTCTAAGAACTATAGAGGAAGACAAC
>JACEII010000146.1:408132-462953 GCA_014332785.1 Antheraea mylitta | reverse complement strand
AAAAAAAGAAACGAAAATAACAGTCTAAGAACTTTAGAGGAAGACAAAATTTTAAATATCTTTTCGATTTCTGTTGTCCAATAATTTTTATTTTACTACCTTAGTACTTACCTTAAAAATAACATAATTACGATATTAATTATCTAATATATAACTTGAAGTATATAATGAAATTTGCAATTTTCATTGATAATGTGGACGGATTATTTTGGAACTGAATATCAAATACCTGCGTGACTGACCTTAGCTTGGTTCTTTAAAAATTATTTTTTAAATTAAAATAAATGGTTAGGTTTTCCCCACAAAATTAGCATTTCTTTTACAAAAAATAATAAAAATGAAAAGAAAAATATTTTTCTGTGCTGTCACTCGGATTCGAACTGGGTTACACGGATTTTCGAAACAGCCGTTTTACATCTGAGCTATTTTTCTTCTCACAGCGGCGGTGAAATTTATGTTTATATTCTAGCTATATTTATCATTGCCTGAAAGCTCAGTCAAAAAAGTTTTTTGTGAATAAAATCTAGCTAAATCGATTTATCGTTCCCGAAACTACTTACGTACCAAGTTTCACGGTAATAAATGGCACCGTTTCCGAGATCTTCAATATATAGAAATATACAGGAATTGCTCGTTTAAAGGAATTAGATAGATAGATGTAAACGTTGCTTTAATTAACTCATGATTAAAATACATTTCATGTGATACGCGTAAAATAACATTTAATGTATTGTTACTAACCCCCTTTTTTATCGCCAGTACAGCAATAAGCAGGGCAGTAGCATCGTCGCCATTAGTAAATCGTGTCAATGCTGAATACGTCGTATTTCACGTTTCGATTTACTGTTTATTTTCTCTGTTTTATTAAATTTATGGTAATATGTTGCTTACTGTTTACTAATATGTATTTTCTTCACGGTCATAATATATTGGAGGCAGGTAGTAATAATTGACAATTTAGTACATATTTCAAAGTGATGGTGGCTTTGTTCAGCTATACTCATCCTGCGGACCGTTGTGTGTTTGTAGTTGACCCACCCGATTAAACTTTATTTTTAATCATTTTAAATTTTGTGCCCATCTGAAAACCTATGAGCACGCTGAGTCAATTAAATAGATGCCAGATAACCCAACCGTAATGCGTACTTTATGATATAAGGGTTATACCAAGCTTGTTTTATTGGACAACCATTTTTCACTATATTAATACGTTGTTAATGTGATTTTTTGATGTCAATCATCTATAAGCGGAGAGTGAACTTGATTGTTGGCGTGGCGATGCAAAACACGAACTTTGCACATTAACGAAATACTCAAAAACATTTGCAACCCTATCTTGTAGGCTACTTGCTCTACTAGTGTTATGTGGCACGTGCCGACGACCTAGCACCCTTTGATAAATGTCGCCAACACACCGTGCCAGCGCCTAGTAGAATTTTTGTATTTAATAAAAATGAATATTTATGTAACAAAATAAATAAACAGTCATTATTTTATTGAACTAATTTGTAATTTTTTTTTGCTGTATCTTTCCATTATGCCATAACGGATTCATGTTATAATCTGTTCTTTTATGCATATAACTTATGCAAAAATCTTTTTATTATATAATTATCTTAAATACTAGAAACTGCAACAAGTTGGTCATTCCATGCTTCAGGCTCACGAAGTTCAATAACAGTCTTTTAGGTAATAGTGTTAGGTTCTATAAAAAAATCCCTAAACAGGTTACCGATTTGACGGATAGTGAGTTCAAGAGCCATGTCAAGCGGGTTTTAATATCTAAAGGCTATTATAGGGTGGACCAGTATGTGAACGATTGTGACGTCTGGAAATGACACTGCTCTCTTTACATCCACTAAAAACTTTGTAACAAAATTATACTTTGTAAAAATATGTAACATGAAAAGATTAACCAGATCGAGTTTCTTGCCGGTTCTTCTCGATGACTGGGTTGTTTTCCGAACCGGTGGTGCACTGACTTTCATAAGCGCCTTCTCAGGGCCTAAATTGAATAAAGGATATATTGTTTTTTTTTTTTTTTTTTAATTTTGATGTTTCATATCTGCCAGTCGTTCCGTGACGCTTCAATTTTTATTCATTTAATACCTAAATATTTCTAGTTTGCGGCCCGCGACACCATGAGTGAAACATGTTTGTGGCCCGTTTAAAAAAGTAGTTGAGTAGTACTATACTGGCCTAATTAGTAGCGTATTCGGACACAACGTCAATCGAAGTAATTATCTGATATGAAATATATATAAGAGTTGTTAAGGTATGTATGCTAGGTACACCTATGTGTTCCACCAACTCATATATGTATGAATAGTTAGCTTATGTCAGCTCAGATAGGTCGCGAATTGCACGTATCAGGCAACAGACCAAGCCGAGCTGTGCCATGCACCCTTGAGCTAGTAGTCAAATAAAATCGGCTGAGTGCCCTAAGCGCTCGCCTTAGTAGTCCAGTGAAGCTGTTAAGACCTTGCTGGGTCAATAGCGTAGTCAGTACGAGAAAAAAAACTTGGGGTCAGCAACGCGCACGTGACACTTCTGATGTTACAAGCGTCCATAGGCTGCGGTGACCGCTTTACACCAGGCGGCCCGCATGCTTGTTTGCTACCGACGTAGTATAAAAAAAAAAGTCAATGGACGTAAGTTCGAATCCTTGCAAATGAGTATCGATGCTTCCAGTGAAGGAAAACATTGTGATAAAACCAAAGCATGGTGCTAGGGCTTTATCTAAGTACGGCTGGGTACTTACATCGAATTGAAAACGGAAAGAATATTTTAATTTCAGTAAATAATAAATGAAAAGTTTCATCAAGAACGAAATGGTACCATATTTAAACACAAGGCTATTCTTATTCAGATTTTCTTTTGATAAAAACAGCCGTCGATGACTAATATGGACATAAACACTCGAAATTAATCTTTAAAAATATTGTATTAAATTATTAGTCATACGGTTTCGCCTTGTGTATAGCCTCGTGTCTGAGTGCTGTCAGATTAACTTTAGTGAGTTCGCATTATCGATAAAAATGTATAGGAGGATATATCGATAAATATTTATGGCAAGCGGCATCGGGTGACAGGACACGAAAATGTCCGCCTTGATAGCGATCAGCCGATTTGGCCTGTTCTGAATATACGTAGCCCTAAGTTGTACATAATACAGTCAATATTACTATAGAAATGTAAAATTGGCATTTATTTATCCCTAAGTTGTATCAATGTTATACAATTTTATATATAATTATTTTATTCTTGTTTATGTGAATGCCTTTTAAACGGCCGGACCGATTTTGAAGATTTGTTAGTGTCTTATTGAATATTAAAATGAATTATGGTGGAAATTCGCCCTCTAGGCGATCACTAGTAATAATGCGAAACTCGTTGAAATAACTCTCATATTGTTTGTCATTTTATAGTCATGGATTTTACAAGCATACCTATTAAAACTTAGAGACGTACTATTTAGCATACTATGGATTCACCGCGCGGTTGATGGGTCCATCGCATGGCAGCGAGAGAAACTCCAAGGAGTTCCCGAGACTTGTTACACGGGTATAGGTTTAAGGGGTCCTTTTACGATCCTCCGAGTTGCGTCTTGTGCCGCGGCGTGGGACACACCGCGAATTATCGCGGTTGTCCCCGCGCCCCGCGCTCAAGACAGCCCCGATACGCGAGGCAGGTTTCGCCCTCCAGGGCGCCTGCGGCGTCTAGCCGCCCCCGCCCCCCGCCTCTCGACTCTCGACAGGCATTTCCGAGCCTGCCGCGCGCGTCACGCGCGCCGTCAGCGTCCGCTCCTGCGTCATCGCAGCCCCTCTCCCCGCGCGGGCCCCTCAGGCCCCGTGGTCGCCGCAGATCACAGCGCGAGTCGATCCCAGACTCCAGGTGGCGAAGCCCTCACAGGCTGACCCCGCTGTCTCTCTCTCCGGCATGGACTGGTCCGCCCAGTTATTTAGTCTTCCATGAGATCTCCGAGATCTCAGCTTACGACGAGGTCGCAAACGACCCCAAACAGGGTCCAATTCGCGCGATCGCGAAGTTTCCCGCCATTGCGGCAACGATACAGCGGTTGGCCCGTGCCGCCGTCGCGAAAAAATAATAATTTTCAATATAAGAAAGAGTAAACTCGTATGTTTACGTCTCTCTTCCCCTAAAATCGTCAAATAATAATATCACTTGTCTATTTTTAGATCCCGACGCCGGCGTCGTTCGTTTAAACTGTAAATTCGATCTCTCTTTAAATTTTCTGTGGCCGGCCACATCGCGAATCTCTGTCTCGTGCGTCACAGGCAGAGAGCTCTCGTTTTCTTACCCGCACATTGTTTGTTCGCGTAATCCTGGCAGTATTTTTGTCCGTGGCTACCCGGGTAACCACAAAGATATTGTCTCGCGATACAGTACACACCCACATCGATCTTACACATACACAGTTACTCAGACACGCACCTCACACATCTGTAGAAGGGTTGTTTTTGTTAACTTTTTTTCCCTTATCGAACTGAATCGAATAGATTTAGTTTACCTCCTTTCGAATTACATGTTGTGTTTTTGTATCATACAATTCTAATTGCATGATCCCAAAATGGATACATGTATAGTTTAGCTTAGTTTAGCTAGGTCAGATCGGGTTTTTCGAGGTAACGGCCAAGCCGAGGTGTGCCGTGCACCCTTGAGCTAGTTACCAAAAATAAAATCGGCTGAGTGCCTTAAGCGCTCGCCTTAGTAGTCCGGTGAAGCTGTAAAGACCTTGCCAGGTCAATAGCGTAGTCAGATCGAGAAAAAAAAAAACAAAAAAAAGGGTCCTTTTACAACGTACATTAATACTCAACTTACCTACTTGTGTTTCTCTATGCAAATCTGGTATGAACCTACTATTACAGTTTTGGGGCGTGTTCAATGTGATACTATGATAAAATCAAACACTGACTTTGTAACCGAAACTTTTAATAACCACTTCTTTTTTCGAGGAAAAATTTGTATATATGTGTCATCAAATATGTCGCTGTATTTAAAAATGGCCAGAGACATTTTTTTATGGCCAGCACGCTACAACAGCTTTAGAAGTTCGTTCTAGTATAGAAGTTACTGCGTGCTGCATAGACCGAGGTCTTTCAGCAGGGTATAGAATGATTTTGCTGGTATACGAGTATCTCTTACTCCCACTTCTACGGCATATAGATTAACTATATAACCGTTTTTAGTCAACTCGTTTACAAAGTCGTAATACCTGTTCATTGGTCATTAGGAATATTAGTTTCCGGCGGAACGGTAGGCTCGACAAGAACCACGCGCTTTGTATGTATAGAAATATATATTCCACTATATCCATAGGATTAGTTATGGTTATTGGTTATTGTGGTGCCAATTAACACTAATGATAGGAATTTTTAATGTTGAGGGGTGCGATAAAATTTGCTTTTGCGATCAATTTGTTAGTAGTAAAATTCTAGTATATGAGACAAAATTTAATAAACACATAAATATAAATAATTTCTTTTTTATAATACAAATATGTCAAATAATATTTCCAAACATCTCTCATTGTGCTGTTTAAATAAATTTTATTTTAGAATTAACATTTTGAAAAATATGTAGGTATTACTATAGATGAATTCAGTTATAACGCAACGACCTTCTCGATACTTTCCCCCTTAGTTTGAGAATAACGGGTTTTGAAAACAAGGGCAAACAGACAGTAGGGTGAATAGAGGACGAGTTTACGATAAATGAACCCCTCAGTAGATGTATAAATCAATACTTATGAGGGTTTATACAAATAAAAATTAAAGTATTATATACATGTAAAGAAACCGTATTTCTTTCGGTTTCAAACTCTTTGATAAATTAAGTATAATAAAAATAAACCTCATGTCATATCAAACTACATTATAAAATAGTAAAAAAAATTGTAAATAGTAAAAATTTAAAAATAAACTTGTAATGTCGTTTCTGTTTTCGAATACAGGTTTTTCTGTTAAATTATGTAATTTAGCGTAATTTTAGGTAATTGATTATACCAGGTCAGTTTTTAAAGGGTGACTCTCTTTTATCGTGTGGTAGTTCGTAGTTACTTATAACATATAAAATAATAATATCAAACCAAATACTAATAAATAACAAAGAGGACCTTAGTTAAAGTTTGTTCTAAAACTTTTAAAAGTAGGTATACTAACTATAGAATAGCTAGTTTTATATCCACATAAATCCATATATATGCGCAAAAGACAATCATCTAATTGATTTATTACCACACAATCCAAATTAGTAAGGATAACATTTTAAAATATATGGATGACGGCTTTCCAACTTCTCATTGCATAGGTCCGGCGTACGTGGGGAGGCAGCTGGTGTCTGCCCAGTCTGTCTCCCTATTAGGAGGAAGTTTGGCGGCCACCTTCCGCCGGGCGGACTGTTGGGGCGGCTTTCCGAGGAAAATAGCGTAGTTCGATCCCTTGCCGCCCTAACAATACGGTTGGACAGTACACCGTGGGCTTTTAGTCCGTGCGAGTCGGATATAACCCATTCTCTCCCCCGAGAAGGTGGCATATCCATAAGGGATATCCTTATCTGTACCTACGACTTTTTATTCACTACTATTGTTTGCTCGCGGCTTCTCGCTTCAATATAAACTTGTACTTATTTGTATAAACTATTAAGACAGTGCTTTTTCTGAATTAAAGAAACTCTATGTCGTTTTATGTACAGATAGCGCGTGTGCAAAATTACATGAAAATCGAATGAGTGGCTAATGCATGAGAGCTTAATAAACAAAGAAATTAACAAAATCTCATTTTATAATTTGGTTAGAACCTGATTAGAATTAGGTTGTGGGTGAAGGGCGTAAGACTTTTTAAAAACAAATTAAAATTATGTGAATAGCAAACAAAACTTATTTATTTCGATTACAAAGGGTGTATACATATTACCCAAACAGTAATAAGGAAACTTAACCTGACCTTAATCTAAATGATTACCGTATGTAATAGCCTATTGTTATTTATTCTACGGAAAATATCTAATAGCTACTCAAGTGGCAATAAGGTGCGTGTGAACGCATTATAATGATACATTATGTACCATTACGACGTAATTTGGGTTATTATACATATATTTTAATAAATATCGACAAATATTACGAAAGTATTCGGCACAACACTAAATCGATAAAAGCGCCATTATTGAAGACAGTATTGCGGCCACGAAACATTCGAGTGTTGTAGCCTCTTCACTTCTAATTCTGGTTAATTTCACTGCAGTACTATTGTTAATCGTTGTTGGGAAATATCGAAAACTAGTTTGTAACAGCGGCTGCGCTTACATTCGCAGTCGCGTAATTTAGACTTTATTACTTACACTTTAGGGTAGGTAGTAGAGCCACGCTGAAGCTATTATTGGTTTCAGTATGAATAGGTCGGCTCGTCCGGGGTAGCACCACCCTCTCACAGAAAACCGATGTGAAGTAATAGTGCTTGCATTTTTGCATTTCGTTCGGTCAGTGAGAGCGCCGGAGACCCATCTCCCCTCCCTTCCGCTCGCCTCTCCCTTCCCCCTTTCCTTTCTCTCCATTTCCGCAAACACAGGCTGACAACGCACTTGCGACTTCTCTGGGGTTGCTAGTGTCTATGGACGGCGGTGATCGCTTAAAAACAAGTGACCCGTATGTTCGTTTGCCTCCTATATGATATAAAAAAAAAAATTAACAATTTATTATAAACACCCGCAATCGGTTTTTGGCTATTTTTCTGTCATTATACAGCCACGACCGTTCTACAGTTTTACTATGTATAATTTAGTTATATTATATTCTTTCGTTTTTTTTCTATGTATGTATTCTTTCGTAACTAAATATAATTTTTGATATGAATAAAGTTATTGTTACCAATATTTACTACTTGATTTTGCTCCCAGCTTCCTTCGCGTTATTGGAGATTAGAATTGGAACTGTAATTTTATTTGTGGTTAAAATACACTCTATGCTCCTTTCTATACCCCTGACAACGTATGCATAAACTTCATAATAATCGACCGGATAGCTACGGCATGAAGGTGCAAAAAATGCAAACAAAATCATTTTCGCATTTATTTTACACTAGCCTCTGCCCGCGACTTCGTTCGCGTGGAATAGATACACTAACACGCAGCAGTTCTCAAAAGGAAAAACATCCCGATTTTGAAACATTTTTCACCTGTGCTCTGCTCCTATTAGTCTTAGCGTGATGATATATAGCCTATAACTATTTTCGGTAAATGAGCTATATAACACTGAAAGAATTATTCAAATCGGACCAGTAGTTCCTGAGATTACCCCCTACAACGTCACAACATCACAACGTCACAAACGCACAAACTCACAAACTTTACCTCTTTATAATATTAGTATAGATTTAAAAGGCGTTATTTCTTAAATACTTAAAATCTTCGATAGTGTTCGATTAATTTTTGGAAATCGGCGTAGTAGTTTTTGAGTTTATTCGTTACTAGTCTCTGCCCGCGAATCGTTCGCATGGAATAGTTACTTTGGGCTAACACTAACAGGCAGCGGAAGCTCTCAAGAGGAAAAATAACGATTTTTTAAACATTCTTCATCGGTGCTCCTCTCCTCTTGGTCTTAGCATGATGATATTCTCGATAAATGTGCTATATAACATTGAAATAATTTTTCAAATCGGACCAGTAGTTCTTGAGATTACCCCTTACAACCTCACAAATTCACAAACTTTACCTCCTTATAATATTAGAGATAAACAATCAAAATTACAAATATTGTCTCTTTGTATATTAGTGTGGATATGCACTTGGACATTACCGCCAGGGCTCGGGAACGCCCGGCTCGTCAGTAAGCCGCGACGCCACCTCTGAAGGTCAGTCCCCGCCTCTCACGGTGTAAGCTTTTTGTAAACACAACAACACTTTATAATCTTATTTACAGTTACTGATACATACATGTGTATTGTTAATATAATTTGCAAATAAATTATATTTATTTAACACTTTTTTTTTATTGTAGCACGGCAAAATGACTGCACTATGCCTGATGGTAAGCACAGTACAATCCAAAAACAATAGCGACCATCGAGTGATACACTATCCATCGCCGGTCGCCACTATCATGCCGGCCTGCAAAAAGCTGGATATGCACAGGCTGATCCCGAAACGTGACGCGCAGAAGCGAGTCACTATGACGGGCTTTTTCGCCATATACATGGTGGTTGCGACCCAGTCGGGCTGTAAAGCCCTACCAGCCCGCTTTCGCCATTGCCTCGTTCGTTATTCAGCAGGGTGCACCACGTGCAGCTGAGGTTGGCTTGGGTGTCTCAAGGTTTATGGATGTTATTCGACACCTCTTACACCCCAAACACGTTGACGTTGACTGCCAAGGGACGTTTCACGAAATTAACAGCATGAATGGATCAGCTCACCCGGGGTAGTACCACCCTCTCACAAAAACACCGGCGTGAAGTACCAGTGCTAGCATTGTTGCGTTTCGTTCGGCCAGTGAGAGCCCCGGAGGCCTACTTCCCCTCTCCCACTATCCACCCCTCCTCTTCGCTACTCCTTTTCCTCCTGAAAGACGTTATCGCAAAATATTCAAAAGCGTTAAGAATTCTCCGTCGTTCCTTGGTTCAATATTGTAAGTACTTTGAAGAGTTTCTGGAAAGCGTTTTCCTCAATTAATCTACCTGATCAAATAAGTCAGTAGAGTATTCATAATGACTACGCTATTGATCCAGCAAGGTCTTAACAGCTTCACCGAACTACGCGAAGTATATCATTTCTCTGTCCCTGATACCGTGCATGCAAATTTCACGATGATCTAGCTAACCACTGTTTTTCTTTCATAGGAGGCAAACGAACAGACGGGTCGCCTGATGTTAAGTGATCACCGCCAGCTATAGACACTTGCAACACTAGAGGAGTCGCAAGTGCGTTCCCATCCTGTGTTTAGAGGGAAGGGGGAAGAGGGAGTAAAAGGGAAGACTGGTGAAGGGTGGGGAGGTGGTCTTCCGGCGCTCTCAATAACAGAACGAAACGTAACAATACACGCACTGTTACTTCACCTCGGCTTCCTGTGAGAGGGTGGTAGTATCCCGGGTGAGCCGAATCATTCATGGTAAAACCAGTATAGTTTCAGCGTGGGTCTATCATCTTCAACTCTGTGTAGCTAACTAGCAATTAATGCGCGCAATTGTAACCAATAAATAAATTCACAATGACATTTATAATATTCTAATTCGAATAAAGTCAATCACATCTAAATATATTTAAGGTTGATATAGTTGGTTACAACTCGAAACGAAGATTTTGGCACTTAATCTTACTTATTACAAAAATCAGTATCTCTGTTTGTCTGTACATTACAACGATAAAATTGTTATGCATACACGTATTGTTTGTATAGTAAATGGGCCAAAAACTAGATATCTTGAATTTAGGTATTGTTAAGTCTACAGTTAAGTTAAATATCGTTTCTGTTGAAAAACATTCATCAGGGTACAAATGATAAAGACAAAAATGTAAAATATTCACTAACAATCAATTATTCTACTATAATACCTACACTTTATAATGATGTAACTTAAAGATTATGACTCTTCGCGTTCACTCCAATGTACCAGATTAGATAGTAAATTGAATGCACCGTCGCACACTTTCCACCTTTCAATAGAGGAAGGTAGAAGTATCTGGAAGGCTGACATCATTATTCGAACGAATTGATAAAATTCAGAATGGACTATTTTTAAACCTCCGTATGATAAGCAATATTGTCCTTACAGGACTATGACAAAAAAGGTGATACAAAAAGAATTATGTGCAAATTCTAAAGCATTTAGTAAAGGTAGACATCACAATGAAATCAAAGTTGCATTTAAAGCATTTTCTAATGCAAGTCTATTAGCTAGTTCGTTGTCGTCCGTAAAAAAATGATTCATTAAGCAATTATCGGAGTGAAATGATTATCATCATGAACAGCTCTTCCATTGCAGGGCCTAAACCTCCTTCCTTTTACGCTGTTTTATTCTGATCTGCGCCAGTCTTGTCCAGATTTTCCCTACAAGATTTGTGATCTCATCGACATATTGAACGCCATTGGACTTCACACATATCGTTTGCTTTCTCTCGGCCGCCACTTGGTTAAACATTTACTTACTCTACCTGCCATCACCATATTTGACTAAGTAGCCTTCACAACGCGGTTTGAGTTAAGAATTACGCGTAGCAATGTAACTCTATCAGTCAAGGTGATGCCTAGCATGCCACGCTCCATGGCCTTACGACGTCAATCCGTTTTCTTTTTACACTATAGAACTACATGGGTGGGTCGGCGCCTCCACAGTTTCACAGTAGCAACCATCCCGACAAGAACGATGTTCGAAAGCTCTTGTTTTCGGCGTACTGAGAAGATGTCGAATCGCCTCCCTGCCAGTGTGTTTCCTTCCTCTAATAACATGCACTCCTTCAAAGGAGGCGTGAAGAAGCACTTTTGCCGATTGACACAATAGCGATGACTGCCATTGCTGTTTAACACTGACAGTCGCCGTTATTTATGGACTGTACTGTACCTTCCATCGTGTACCGTGCAGTTAGTTTAGTGTGTAGTTAGTTAGCAGTGGTAGTTTTTGACGTTCATAAGTGCCTTATTAGGGCCTAAACTGAATAAAGTATTTTTGATTTTGATTTTGTTATTTTGCGAACCAGTTTCTAAAAGAAAGCTTAGCGAGCTATCTTTTATCTATCTGAGATCCTCATTCTCCCCATAGTTTTTTTTGTAAAGATCCCCGTTTATGTACCATACGGCATTGCGGGCAGAACACACTGGGTAAAAAGACGGACATTGATACCTGATACCGGAAATAATAAACAAGTGATATACAGTAACTCTATATAGTGACACTCAAAAAACTTCACATTTTATCGCGTTATTGAGAGCTGTCGTCAAATGGAGATAAAGGAAAATCAAACTTATTTGAATGTAAACCAAACAAATTTCGACGTTTTAGGAAGTTTTCCGTTTAATCAAGTAGCATTAAATGGGGCTTAGGTATAATTAAACAAATTCAATTGACGGTGGATATTTTCGAAAGTTTATAATCTGATAGTGAAGATAAACGTTACAAAGAAACTAGTACTGACCAGGAATCTTTAAACCTATTATCTAGTGAGAAGATAATTTTACATTTGAAATCATGCATATGTCGTGAATTATGTTGTGATGATGCTAGGTTTATTCCTTCTAGAAGGGATCTTCGCTCAGTGGCAAATATATATGAACAAAGTACCTTGGCTAAAAGGTATTTAATATTTTTCTCAGTTGATTATATCTTAAAATGCGCATACCCATATAAGGTTTTGGTTGATCCGCCATGATATAGTTCAGACAAGATATATGTATAGTTTTGGAACAGGAAATTAATCACAGCGTTCATATCAACATCTTCTTGTATGTCGTTGATATGTTCCGGTAGGTAGTGAAAGGATCGTCCTTTATGTGTGGTGTTTAAGTATTTACTATAAACAATTATTACTCCAGGATGTGTTTTATTACATTTCTGATTTTAAGGTCATCTTTATCTTTGATACCTATAACAACAAAAAAACAAGAAGCTTTAAAACTAAGAAGCAAATACGTGAATAAAATTAATTTTGTTCTTGTAATTTAAATATAGATAGGTATTAAAGATACAGGTGATCTTCAAATCAGAAATATAGTAAAATCACATCCCGGAGGAATAATATTCTTTTTTTTATTACGTAGGAGGTAAACGAACTGGTGGGTCACCTGATTTCAAGTGATCACCACCGTCCATAGACACTTGCAACACCAGGGGAGTCGCAAGTGCGTTGCCAGCCTATGTTGGCAGAGAATGAGAGTGAGGGGAGGAAGGGAAATGGTGAGGAGAAATAAGGAGAGGTACGCCTCCGGCGCTCTCACTGACCGAACGAAACGCAACAATGCAAGCACTGTTACATCACGTTGGTTTTCTGTGAAAGGGTGGACTAACCCGGACGAGCCGACCCATTCATGCTGAAACCAGTAATACCTTCAGTGTGGCTCTACCATAAAACACATCTATACAAAACGCTTCTTTAGACACAATAAGAACGTAAGGCTAATGGTATAAAAAAAGATGTCTGCACTCTTTAAATTTTTGCAAAAAAACTTTTACAATAAGTAATTAAATGAATTTTAATAAAATTTTGCAATATCTGTCTGTTGTACGAACGACCGTCGCTGCTAAAATACTGTGTTTATAATAAAACCTTTTAACGTATACTCAGCATCAAGTTCATTCATCGATTGTGCTACGTCGCACGGAGATATGACATAATACAGCAAATCAGTTTTGTATTCAATTACTATTTGGCACTGGTGATTAACCGTGAACTTTGCAATGTCGCAGTGGTTTTGGCAAATACACAACCGCCTGTTATGAGCGTTGACTCATACAACGTGGTGGATATTCTAATTCATCGATCATATACAAACACTGATTTTACCTTGGATAACAGTTTTTTCAAAGCAAGTATTATTAATAATAATAATGCCATTTATTTCACATTTCAAAAAAACGTTTAAAAAAATTGTTGATATATTTACTAAAAATTCGTTTTAGTACATTAGGTTAATTCTTTTTAGTTTAAAAGATATAGTTTCGGTAAAGGTCTCCTACATTTTCTTCCAAAAACCTTTGTCTTGACTAAGTTGATCCAATTGTTTCCTGTCACCAGTGTAATATAATCAGCCCATCGTCTCCTTGGTCTACCAACTTTCCTTTTTCCTTGTGGATCTTTCCATTTTACTCTTTCTATGGTCCATCTTTTATCAGAGTAGCGTGCGATGTGCCCAGCCCACTTCCTTTTTTATTGGAACTGACTATGTCACTGACTAAGCAATAAAGGGTGTAAGGGGTGTCGAGTAACATCTTAAGACTTGAGACACCCAAGCCAACCTCACCTGCACGTGGTGCACCCTGCTGAATAACGAACGAGGCAATGGCGAAAGCGGGGTGGTAGGGTTTTACAGCCCAACTGGGTCGCAACCACCATGCATATGGCGAAAAAGCCCGTCATAGTGACTCGCTTCTGCATATCATATCCAGTACCGGGTGACTTTCGTTATTACGGCCGACATGACAACGGCGACCGGCGATGGATAATCTGTCTCTCGGTGGTTGCCGATGTTTTTGGATTGTACTATGCTTAACATCAGGCATAGTGCAGCCACTGTGTCGTGCTTCGATAAAAAAAGAACCCAATTATCGAGAATAACCGACAAGAAATTCAATCTGGTTTTTCTCTTCATCTATCTATCTAATACCCTTAAACGAGCAATTATTATATATTTTTATATTTATATATATTCAGGATCTTGGAAACTGCGTCATCAATTTCCGTGAAACTTAGTATGTAGGTAGTTTCGGGGACGATAAATAGATCTAGCTAGATTTTATTCATAGAAGACTGTTTTTTAACTGAGTTTTCAAGCAATGAAGAAATATAGCTAGTATATAAAGGTAAACTAACTAAAAATAGCTCAGATGGAAATCGGTTGCTTCGAAAATCTGGGTAATCCCAGTTCGAATCCGTGTGACAGCAGAAGAGATATGTTTTTTTTTTGTACGAAAATGTTAATTTTATAGGGCAAACCTAACAGTTTATTTTGATTTAAAATTGTTTTTATAGAACCGAGCTAGACTCGGTCGCCCAGGTACTGTTGTTTATTTTTACAAAACATAAATAGTTACTTCTAGACGTCATCGTTCACACATTGATTCACCCTAATAAACCGGCTTGACATAGCGCTTGGTACTCACGATCTGGCAGATTGGTAATGTGCTTTGGGACTTTATTATCAAACCTAACACTATTATCCAAAAAACTTTTTTGATCTTAGCGGGCTTCATACAAGAAATGAACAATCTGTTACTGTTTCTAGTATTTAAATTATCTAAATATATATACACACTCGGATTCGAACTGGGGTTACACGTATTTTCGGAGCAACCAATTCCCATCTGAGCAATTTTTGTTTTGACAGTGGCGGCGAAATTTACCTTCATATTCTAGCTATATTTTTCATTGCCTAAAATCTCAGTTAAAAAAGTTTTCTAAATAAAATCTAGCTAGATCGATTTATCGTCCCCGAAACTACGTAAATACTAAGTTTCACGGAAATAGATAACGCCGTTTCCAAGATCCTGAATATATATAAATATAAAAATATATAAAAATTGTTCGTTTCATTTTACTAGATATATAAAATGGTTATAAAGGTAGCAGTATTTAATGCCACAAAATACAATAAAAATGGCGAAAGACAGTCAGAGAACGGAATCGCTGGCAGTAAATACATAATTATCAAGATGGCTTCACTGACCTTCGGAAGTCGCTTCTGAGTTTTTTTTTATAAAACCGTCGATTAACAGTCTTGCTTGAACTAGATTTACGTCGATCTATTTAAGCTTTTTTTCCTTTGTAATCAAACAATTAGGTATCCATTAAGTTTTTCTTCGTTTAACTGTATCTAATCATTGTTAATCAGAGAAAATTGACCGACGATACGATTGAGGAATCAATGGCAGGCAAAAAATGTACGTAAAATAAAAAAAGTTGGTTTCTGTGTACGTAATATACAATTTTATGAAATTCATATAAATTACACAAATATATAGCAATAATCGAAGTCACCTAATGATTTACCAGAGGCAAGTTCGCGTCATTCTCTTTTCGCAAGTCTAACCTAACCAAAACGAGACAAAAGACCAAGATGGCGAACATTCAGCGCGCGCGGTGCATTTAAAATCGCGCTATACAGTGACACAAAATTTTACATCACTGCAACAACATTACACATATCACCTCCACACACGTGCACGTTACAGGCTTACACATGAAAGTGGAAGGGTTTTGTTTCTTTCCCTTATTAAACTGAAATAGTTTAGAAGATTATCCGATAGGAAATATATTATAAGAGTAGTTGAGGTATGTATGCTTGGTACACAACAACTCATATATGTATGAATAGTTAGCTTAACTCAGATAGGTCGCGAATCGCATGTATCAGGCAACAGCCCAAACCCGAAGTGTGCCGTGCACCCTTGAGCTAGTTGCCAAAATAAAATCGGCTGAGTGTCTTAAGCGTTCGCCTTAGTATTCTATGAAGCTGTTAAGACCTTGCTAGGTCAATAGAGTAGTCAGTTCGAGAAAAAAAAAGGTTCACCGGACTACAAAGGTGAGGTCAAATGTTAGAAAACAGATTTAATTTTTTTAATCACAGTCACGGCTTCCATCTAATCCTATTATAAAAAACCTTATCTCCGGTTTCATAGAAAATAATCGAGGAAAAACCAAAAGAACATTAATTTAAAATCCCATTGTTACTTTCCAGTTCGCATAATACGTCTATTCATTTGTTTTTTTTTTACCGGATTTGCGTGTGCGGTGACTCTTTCTTCGTCGATCAGGTCATTATGCTTTATGTATTGAATTGTATAATTGTTACATTCATTCAGTCCTTTGAAGTGTGGAAAAATGGTATCTGAGCATCTTTTGTGTATTTGTGGGTTAGAATATTTGCTTTCTTGGCATGTTATTAACTAGTAGTATTTATGGTTCTTTCTTAACTAGAAAATGTAGAATAACTTTATAATAAGTAAAAAAAATATGTTGTGAATAAAATTATAGTTTACGACAGGAAATAAATGTCATAATTAAAAATCAAATATTAAGAATTTATTCAAGAAAATGGTGACTGTTTATTAATTAATTATATACAAAAATTTAAAATCATTTGGCGTGTCGATTTTAATAAACTATCTTTCATTATACCTACAGCTATTCCGTGTAATGGTATATACTCTGAATTTTCTGTTTTGCTTTGCTTTTGTGAATGACACAATTAAAGACAGAACTATATTCCATCAGTCAAGTAGTAGTCCGTCGCAAATTATAACCCACTAGCCTCTGCCCGTGACTTCGTTCGCGTGGACATAGTTAATTTGGGCTAACTAATATGCAACGAAAGCTCTCAAGAGGAAAAACACCCCGAGTTTTAAACAGTCTTCATGGTTGCTCCCCTTGTATTGGTCTTAGCGTGATGATATATAGCCTATAACCATCTTCGATTAATGAGCTTTATAACAATTAAAGAATTTTTCAAATCGGACCAGTAGTTCCTGAGATTACCCCCTACAACGTCACAGTTCACAACGCCACAAACTCACAAATTTTATCTCTTTATAATATTAGTATAGATAACTATAAATATAGTAGTATATGTGACAATGATAATCATCACATCATTCAAGAAGTAACCCACAGCAAGGCCATAGGAAAATAAGGGATATAATCACCACGCCAATTCATGACGTATTGGCAATTAGGAACCCCGACAAATCCAACACAGCTCTGAATTTTTCCACATACGGTGGTGGAATAAGAATATTTCTCAGCTTCAGGTATCTTAACGATTAGTAAATGTATGCGAATTCCGAAAAATGCGTTGGTATAGCATGGGTTTGAAACTTATGGATTTCAAAGTCACATTTCATCGGCCATATCACTCAACTACCACAGTTTATATGTAAGCGACAATTTAGTGTAAATATCTGCTAATAATTAATAAATTAAAACTACATATCGTTCTTATTCCAAACAAAGTTTATCCTAATAATATTTAACTGAACTATACATATTTGAACATATGGTAACACTAATCCCAACCGCTAAAGTGTACTAAAATAATATCCAGTATATAATGACACGGTTTTCCCGTCGTTCACTTCGGCAATGTTGCGTTCTAGTCCGTTGTTTTGTAATACCCAACAGACCTTGTTATTCTGGACGAATAACGACTCACTTATAATCTAGGAGCTGAATATTATAAAAGTTTCATTATTTTAATTATGTTATGAATTCTATTATGATAATATAGTAGAATTATCAAGTTTTAAAGTCCTTTATCTAAATAATATTAAAGATATATTTTTATATTAATATGAAAAGAAATCTACGAATAATATATTCAAATTAACTTATATTAAAAAATAACATAGAACTTTATTGTTTTAAGTAATGGGAAATATTTTACCATGTTTTTATTAGCTTCCTTTATTATATATTTGTTCGTGTGGAATTTTGTAATTGATTTTTAACTAACTTACTGACGGTCTTCATTTTGAAATTCTGGACATAACATAGGATTGAATCAAAATGCGAGAGAATAAGAGCAAGAAATAGAGTGAGAATGATCTGTCTCAGATACAATCATACAAGAGAAAACTGAAATAAACCTGAGATTGCCGCAGATTTTGATACAAAACTAAAAAAAAAAACCAGAAAAATTAATTGTAAGTCCGTTTTGCATATATACTCTTGTAAGACAAGTACTACTTATTATATGTGCGTTAAAAACCTATTTATTTAGTCCCTTGGAAAAACCTCAGGAGCAAACTAATTTCACAACCGGGGCGCTCGTAGGAGGAAACTTTTCTAGAACTGAACTTTCAGTTCTAAATTTTTGGGGCCAATTCCCTGCCGATGCACCGATGCCGCTACTCAGTAGTAGCTACAGACATAATATCTAACAGTTCCGTGGAACACATCGAAACCATTATACAAACGGTAGAACGTACAATAAGAAAAAAGTCGAGGAAGTCGTAAGGACTACCGATAGAAGTCAAACTCAAAATTATGCTATTTTTTTAATGTTCATAATATTTATAGTGTGAATAAAAATATTTAAATTTCAGAATTTGTTTATTGACATTATTTAACATTAGTGTGCTTTTCATATCTATTGGAAATCTGCGGAATAATTATATACGCTTTTATAAAATCTATTAATGAATCAAACGTATGATGGGCTGCAAAATAACAACATTAGATGTACACAGGCCCATATACTATGCGTCGCTTGTTTAACACAAGCCGCGCAAGCGAAATACAGCCAGTCATGCTTACATAGCATGTCGTGACGCGAAATTGTAAATTTATCTCCTGTCAAAAATACAAGGTTTCATTTAAAAAATGATGTCTCATTTTAAAAATCTAATGTTTCCTTAGATTTAATTGTTCGATATTGTTTATGATTATCATGTAATCGATAACATTATCGGCTCTTGAATGTTTTATCGTTGCAGGCGCATACTTGAAACGTTGCCAGATGTGTCACGCCGAGCGCCGACTGGGCCGATACCGCGGGAACTATTTCAGCGTGTCTTGCGAAAATTTTAATGAATGGACGAACTCACCGAGTGATTTATATGTATTTATTTATGATCACTCGCGTACAAACCCCTCAGTGTTTTGATATAAATTACATATAATATTTTATTGAGGAAAATGCTACTTTCGACAGCAAAGATTTTTCCAAATGTTAGGTATGCTAGTGTTTTTCGGAATACAGTGTTATATTACTAAAAATCGACTTTATATGGGTCTAATATGAACTTTTTATTTTTATTTTTTTTAAATGACTACGCTATTGACCCAGCAAGGTCTTAACAGCTTCACCGGACTACTAAGGCGAGCGTTTAAGGCACTCAGCTGATTTTATTTTGGCAACCAGCTCAAGGGTGTACGGCACACCTTGGCTTGGCTGCTGCCTGTTGCATGCAAAATCGCGACCTATCTTAGCTAACCTAGCTAACTATTCATATATGTATGAATTGTTGAAACGTATATGTGTACCAAGCATATACGCCTCAACAACTCCTGCATATATTTATTATCGGAAAATTGAGTTTTTCAGTTCGATAAGGGAAAAAAAAAGTGCACGTGTGTGGAGGAGATCGTATAGTGTTGTAGCAGTGATGTATATTTGTGTGTCACCGTATCGCACAAGCAATGCACTCAAGGGCTCCCTACCGAGGGATCGAACCTAGGCTTGAGCCGCTGCCGTGGGAGACCTAATCGGGTAACTATAATTACCTCAGTGCTCACTTACACTGTATAAGAAACTAATGAAACAATAACTTAAAATATTACTATAAAGATTTAGATTTACATTAAATTTAACATACATTATCATTATAATTAAGATTTTGTGACTATAAAAAAATAAACGCTTGTCTGTTCTGCAAGAAATTGTGCTATGGAACTTTTTACGTCATATGTTTATGGTCTAAGATCTTGGAAGGAAAACCTCGTCTACCTTCAAAGGTACTAATAATTATAATGATGAATTGTATTCAATAAGTTGATAATTACGTCTGTAATTAAAAATAAAGAGTGAGTTGACATCTTGCTAAATTACATACAAACAAAGTCGCGGGTAACAGCTAGGCTAAAATAGAATAATCTCAATTACTTTTTATAAGGTTCGCTGTTTACCAGTGAATATTCCGTGAAAGTTGAAAACCGTTTTGGAGATAGTACTGTAGGCGAAGCCACGGTTAACAGCTAGATAAACTTATATTGCTTGAATTATTTTTTATATAATCAGCTATCTGCCCATTAAAGGTTGGTGAAAATTGTTCTAACCGTTTTGGAGATAATACTACAGACGATTCCACGGTTAACACCTAATCTAAACTAAAATTGCTTGAATTACTTTTTATAAGGTCAGCTGTCTGCTAATGAAATTTTCGTGAAGATCGGTCTAATCATTCTGAAAATAATACTACGGGCGAAGCCATGGTCAGCAGCTAGTATATAATAAAATTACTTTTCATAAAGTCGGCTATCTGCCAATGAATGTTTCGTGAAGATTGGTGTCACTGTTTCGGAGATAGTATTGCGGGCGAAGCCACGGTTAACAGTTAGTCTAAATTAAAATACACTAAATTACTTGTTATAATATCTGCTATCTTTTGGTGAAAGTTCTGTGAAAATCGGTCCATTCGTTTTGGAGATTGCAATACAGATGACGACGCAACTTAATACGAGAGAAAGTAAATAATGGAACTTAATACATACAGATGACTTCATTAATCACTGTTTTTACATAAAGCTCCAGGTGGACGAAGTTGCGGGCATAGCTAGTTGCTAATATAATAAACTACATAGACAAAGTCGTGGGTGTTAGTTGGTCATATAACCACAGGAGAGCGAAATCGATAGGATTATTTTGGGCACACGTGACTTAACACACGTGTTATAGAAACTATTACCAATAAATCACAAGTTATGTGATAGACCCCAAACTACTGTTTAGGAGCGACATTCCTCTTTAAATTGGTTTTTGCTTATAGTCTTTGAAGTGTAGATTTATTTCTGATCATCAATGAATATGACGTACTTCCATTACATTTTTGTGAGTATATTTTAATTGAATTTAAGAACTTTTTATACCGATTAAAATTTACATTATCCTTTTTAGATATATGTGATCTTATTTAGCAACTGAGTTGGCGTTTTATGTGAAAAATAACTTTTGTAGGTTGTAGAGCCACACTGAAGCTATTAGTGGTTTCAGCATGAATGGGTCGGCTCGTCCGGGGTAGTACCAGCCTCTCACAGAAACACCAATGTGAAGTAATAGTTACTTGCGTTGTTACGTTTCGTTCGGTCAGTGAGAGCGCCAGTGGCCCATTTCCCCTCCTCTCTCCTCTCTCCTCTCTCCTATCCCCCCTTCCCCTTTTCTCCCAATCCATTCGAAACACAGACTGGCAACGCACTTGCCGTGTTTTTTATTGTTGCAGAAAAATTTAGCGGCCAATCTATTCCAAGGGGAAGTGCCAAGTAACATCCACTATAATATGTATGTAATGATGGACTTCGGCAAAATAACGCCTTCTTCAGTCAGAATGTTTACCACGTGTTTAATACAACAAATCGTCATTTCGTATCAAATGAGATGGTCAAACACTATATAAAAAAAGATATTGTAAAACGATATGCCTCAGCAGTTCTAATGCTTAGACACTGGAAATCAGGTAGGTTCGAATCCTTCTTAAAGAGTTGGAGCTTTTTTTACATATCATAAGACGCAAACGAACAGGTGGGTAACCTGATGTTAAGTGATCAACACCGTGCATAGATACTAGCAACACCAGAATAGTCCCAAGTATGTTGCCAGCCTAAGTTGGTGGGGAAGGGGCAAGAGGAGGGGAGGTGGGCCTCCAACGTTCTCACTGACCGAACGAAACTCAACAATGCAAGCACTGTTACTTCACGTCGTTTTTCTGTGAGAGAGTCGTACTACCCCGGGCAAGCCAACACATTCATACTGAAACCAGTAATAACTTCAGCGCATGGCTCTGCCACCTTTGAAAATTCTAATTCCAATACTACCTTGCCTTACCGTCCTTATAATAAAACAGGGAACTCTCACTGAGATGAAAATGCTGATAGGTCACATTCGAAATGAACACACCTGTGGTAGCCTTAGAGTTCGTGATATCGCACATGAGTTGCAAGAAAGTTGTCCATATAAGTCGTAGGCCTCCATCCATACCACGTCGGAAATAGATGTCTCACCATAACCGTACAAGGGTCAAGGTCTCGAAGCAGGCCCAAAAATCGCTGACTGAACGTGGTAAAAGCGGATATAAGGGAGTACACCACACACTACACACACACAAAAGAATGCTGGAGACCGGGTAAAGTTGAAGAAGGTAAGTTGGAAAGCGGACCTCGGCACTAGGCCGTGAAAACGATAGGAAGAAGAAGAGTTCACTGCTGTAACAATGAATAGTATTTTTACTAAGAACTGATTAAATATAGTAGATACTTAGAAATAAAATATAGCTCATAATAGTACTGGGGTACGATCCAAAATTACAATAATGCTTAGCTTAGAATAGTATTAATCTTTCAGACAGGACATGACAAGGCATGTGCAAGATTGACGTAGACTTGGGGACGAAAATAGTGAAGATCGAATAGGTCTTTGCCTTAATATCTGTCCTAGTTGAGCGAAGAGGTGAGAATTGAAGCTACGCGTTAGTAATACAAATTATATTGAGTTATATTTGTCAAATTGACAAAATTTTTTTTTTTTTATTATTTATGTTTAGTTAATTAAATTGTTCTATTTTTAGAAGAAAGTTACTTAATATGGGAATTAAGTGGTAGAAATCGTCATGTAAGCAAAATCGTTGTTTCTTCCATGTGATTTTCTTTCTGAAAAAAAAAAATCACAATATGATAAATTTAATCTATCTATATTAATATATAAAGCTGAAGAGTTTGTTTGTTTGTTTGTTTGTTTGGTTGAACGCGCTAATCTCAAGAACTACCGGTCCAATTTGAAAGTTTCTTTTAGTGTTAGATAGCTCATTTATCGAGGATGGCTATAGGCTACACATCATCACGTTAAAACTAACAGGAGCTGAGCACTAATGAAGAAGGTCAAAAAAACGGGCTATTTTTGAAGCTTTCGCTGCGTGTTAATGTCAGTATTATATGCGTTGCCATGGTAACGCGATAACATTCTATCGTAAATATTTTCCGAGTTTACTTTGTGTTCCTATTCAAAAAATTTATTTTACGTTAGTTTTGTTTCCAATTTTTGATTATACGTGGTACGTTGATATCGCAAACATTTCCAAAGTTTATTTTGTGTTGTTATTCAAAAAGTTTAGTAGTAATAATATTCATCCAATAAGGAATTAATCCATACTGCCAAGTCTGAAGTTTTTTTTTAAACAATATTTTTCGCAATCAATCTTTCTGATTATTACGGCCATTGTCACGTAGTCAATAATATCACAAGTGTCGTGCGATCATTTCAATATTAAGCATCGTGTGACTCAATCAATATTCTAATAAGTTGGTGGATCCCTTGCTAGAACCTTCTAGGGAGTATTTGTGGCATCTCAGAATGTCATTCTCCGTGGTATTATTTTCTATTCACTTCACTTATGCACAACAAACTAACTATATTACGTAAAACACCACCAAATTTACACAATATAGAATCGTAACAAAAGCTTATGAATAAAATATAAAATCCACTGCATGACAGACTGAAATCCCGCACAAAAACTTCTCAAAAAGTTTATTGTAGGTACGTTAGTTGTGTTCCCAATTTTTGATTTGTGATATATTACGTATTATAAAAATAAAGCGTGTGTATATAATATTAAAATAAATACTTTTTGGTGAATACATACATATATCTGTGGTACTACAAATATCAACATTTTTTAATGCTGTCGATATGTCTGTTTGTTTATTTGTTCCGGGTAATCTCTGAAACGGCTGCATATTTTTTTTCTCTCGAGATGACTACGCTATTGATCCAACCAAGGTCTTAACAGCTTCACCGGACTACTAAGGCGAGCGCTTCGGGCACTCGGCTGATTTTATTTGACAACTAGTTCAAAGGTGCACGGCACACCTCGGCTTGGGCTGTTGCCAGATATGTGCAATTAGCGAACTATCTGAGCTGACCAAAGCTAACTATTCATACATATATGAGTTGTTGGAACATATGTGTACCAAGGATAAACACCTCAACAACTATATATATTTCGTATCAGATAATTTTCTAAGCTATGTCAGTTCGATAAGGGAAAGAAACCAAACCCTTCCACTTTCATGTGTAAGCGTGTATGCGTGCATGTGTGTGGGGGTGATATGTGTAATGTTGTTGCAGTGATGTAAGATTTTGTGTCACTTTATCGCGCGAGCAGCGCACTCAAGGGCTCCACGCCGAGGGAACGGACCTAGGCCTAGGGCCGAGGAGGGCCTAATCTGGTAATGGCTTGGTCTATTTGATCGGTTTTTTTTTATTTTAAATGACTACATCATTGGCCTAGCAAGGTCTTAACAGCTTCACCGGACTACAAGTAATAGCTGTTTTATTTTAAACTAGCGGGTTCAGCAGACCTTGCCCGCACTGATAATAAGACAAACTATACCTAAACCTTGCCCAAGAATCATTTTATATATTGGTGAAAACGGAATGAAGATACGTTCTGTGGTTTTTGAGCTTATCGCGAACAGACATATAGATAGATGTGGCAGAGGACTTTGTTTTACACTATGATATGTAGTGATGAACTGTTACCCGTGCATTGATCAAAAATATGTTGTTCAATGTAAACATCCGCGTGAGACGTGCGCTGTACTAGACTCCAAGAATAAATATAATTGAAAATCATATGTTTGTATGTAATTTAAATTATAGCATCATATAATAATAACTTAATTATATCGACAATGTGGGCATATTATATCTTTATAATAAAAGATTTAACACATATTGTTCGATAATGTATTGATTAATATTTTTAATACTTTCTTATATAGTATAAGTGAGCACTAAGGATGGTATATAGCAGTTTAAAGTTCCAGGTATGTGGCTGATGATAAATCCCATCCCATTCGACACACTGTTAGTATTCACATATATAATGTACATGTTACCTGTAGAGTATTTCTGTAATTTTACACATATAATCACAATTTTACATTTATTTAATTTATTAAAAAAACGCGTGCGAAGTCGCGGGTAATAGCTAGTCATTCATATAAATGTAAATAAAAGTAAAATAAACTAGCGTTGCATAAAATCGGGGTTTCAAAAACTGCTTAAGAAGAAACGCGGACGGTGTTTAACCTATACAAACGTATTTATCTGTTTCATCTCTGTACGATAAAACAAATGTAAATATTTATGTACAATACAATTTATATATATATTACTGCCAGGTTCCTATGGTTCCATAAACTAAATATTACAAGACCTAGGAATATTAAAAAACTACTGAAATTTTCTAATGAAATTGTCGTGTTCAGGCGTTCATCGAACAAATTTGATAAATATAATAAATAGAAAAAAAACTCATTAGAGACATTTAAATTCCTTCTTAAATTAATTCAGTCTTGGGGCGAAATACAAGAGTACAAAATTATGATTTCATCTATTTTACAGGGGTATAATCAGTCCGAGATATAGTTATCTCTTTCGCAACCCTAGCTGATTGTCCACGCTGAGTGTGACAACAATACATCCTTATCTATTCACCAAAGTTCTTCCATAGCAGCTGTCCTCTTATGATATTCTCATACCTACATGTATCGCCATGAAGTTTTTCTATGGTCGCAATTAGTATAAGTTTGCGCATATTTTCTTCATTAGTTACGAGCTATCGGGATTTGAATTGATTTCGCGGTTTTTACATACATAAAAGGAACCCTAATATTGAAATTTTATTGGAATGACAGACGTGTGCGGACGTTGTTCTACGCTCTTATTGGAATTATTTTTGTGGTTAGTTTATAGTGAGACGAGTAGTCGAAGCTTCGTGTGTATGAGTACCATTCAGGATCATAATTCAAAGTATAGATTGCAGCTATATAATACTCTTATCGCTTATCAACGTGGGACACAATATTCTAAACAGTGGGCGGTTTATATTGCGGAACGAGTATCGAGATAACAGTGTTCCAAATGCGTTTAATTAATTAAACGTTTTCTTAATTTACGAATGGGTCTTTAAAATAAAATAGGTTTATTTTGATTAAAACTACGTTTCGGTTTTTATTGTGTATTAAATTTGTTTTCTCGATGTTTTAAACGGCACAGGAGTCATTGTCATGGGCACGGTGATGTCATGAGTGTTCATAATATATAAAAGTTTTATATAAAGTTCAGTTTATGTATTTAGAAGTCGATTTTTATCGATTTTTTTTTACAATAGCACTTAGTATGAAGCACTGTCAAGGAATCGGGTATATAAAAAAAACTCAATATTATATGTATGTGCACATGTATGTATGTACATAAGTAGATTTATATGGTGTTTATCTTCAATAAACTATTTATGTATTTGTATTTTAGTTACATTCCAAATAAAGTTAAGTTTCAAGTAAAGTTTATTTTATTCTTATCATTTAATTAGCCGCTGCCCGCGACTTCGTTCGCGTGGAATAGCCAACACGCAGCAGAAGCTTTCAAGTGGAAAAAAAACCCCGATTTTTAAACATTCTTCATGGGTGCTCCGCTCGTATTGGTATTGATTGATGTATATAGCCATAACCATTCTCGATAAATGATCTATATAAGATTGACAGAATTATTCAAATCGGACCAGTAGTTCCTGAGATTACCCCCTACAACGTCACAAACTTTACCTCTTTATAATATTAGTATAGATTAGAGATTCTTTTCCCTTTCTATGTTGGCACTACTTAATTTTTTTTTGACTACGTTTGACTCCTTCTACGTGGAACCTAATGTAAAAAAAACAATGACATAAAATTATCGAAATATTTTTTTTTTCTTATGGAAATATTTTTTTTTTCGAAACGAAAACGCTGTTGACCTGGAATGTTCTTTACAGCTTCACCGAACTAATTAAAATTACAATAACTTTTGATGGAGTGAACCCATTTTAATGAAATTAAGACTAAATGTTACTCGAGGATATGCTTTATAATTTATCTTGAACACAGTACTTTAGCAGAGATGCGCCTTGAAACAAACAGACATACATTTTTAAAAATAAATGAATTTTTTTTTATTACTTATGCAAGACATTTGCAGCAATTTTTTTTTACCAAAATTTAAAAAGTAGAGGCACTTCTGATTTACATTATTATTATATGTATAGATCAATACCGTAGGTTAGCTGGAAAAAAAATTCTGGTGCCATTGTCTGGTGCGTACATAGCTCGCTAGTGTACAAACTATTTTGTTTATATTTACTTGGTTATAGCGTTTGTTTGCAGTCTAATCTGATGCTGAATGACGATGTGTTCCAATATAGTAAAATCACTAAACTGGACGAGAACTGGCTTTCAAATTTAGCTGCCGAAACACACCAAGTAGTGCTTGATGACAATTTGTTAAATTCAGAGTGGTTGCTAGCCTGACAGACTTAGAAAAAATCTACAACCACCATGCAATGTTTTCATTACAATCTCCACCGACAGCTTCAATTCTGTTAAAATTAAAACTTACGTGCACCGACGCGGTTTTCGAAGAAAATATAACCTGTATAGCATAATAACAAAGAGTGTAATCAATCAATCGACAAAAAATAAAATATGGATACTTTATTTAGCCATACGATAAAATAAATAGAATTCAAATCACTAATACGTCGTGAGCTTACATGGTAATTACACACGTATCTTTCTGACCTTTGACTTGGCGGTGGGACTCTTATAAGATGATAAAACAATACAGAATTAACAACATGAATTTAATTATACACTGAGTGAAAGCCCGGAAGATAAGCGGTTGTTAATAACATAATTTAACTAGGAACGTCATTACAATGTTGCGTCTTTAACTCATCTAGAGATTGCAGGAAGTCACCGTTGACAAATTGACGACCCGTAGGCGTGTTCTTAACTTTGGCAAGTGTCGGTTCAGACACATCAGAATTTATGATTACATCGTCCAATGATAAATATATTTCCTTAATCCGTTGTTAATGCGAACCTTTATGCCTGCCGACCGGTGTACCGGTTGTTTACGGTTATTAAAGATAATTATTATTGATTTTTTTTTCTTATGTATTTTATTCATACACGTCGTAAATATGACAGTCGAATAAAATGTTTTGTTTATTTTTTTATAAATAAAAGTTTTTTATTATTGTACTTGCATTTTAAATGTATTTCCCGCTATTTTCGTTGAGCGGTCAGTGTATCAGAAATTTTTTTTTATGAATTATTAGCTATTGTCTGTGGCTTCGTCTGCGTGGAATAGTTACCTTGGGCTAAAGCGGAAAGCGGGAGCTCTTAAGGACGCGCTCTCAAATTTTAGAAGTTCAATTTCGGCTTCGAGTTCTACTAGACGCGTATAGCTCACTCACACAGACATGAAAACTGATAAGCGCGGCAATAAAACCGCAGTATAGACTTTGATACTTTTATAAAAATATCACAATATTTACTTATTATTTATGTTCTACTTTTTGTTGTATTTGATGTAATAGTATCCAAATAAATTATAGTTTTTCAAGGTCATACTCACTCAAAAACAGTATAACTAAACGTAAATATGAATACGTAACAGAAAGAAACATCGAATTTGTGTTCAAATATTTAGCCCCTTTGTGCCCTGTCACGGCTTAATTTCTCAACATTTTCATGAAGAGTAGTATTATGGTAACTGGATCATAGTTTAGATAATAGCTGGAAACATCAAGTTGTGCTGAGATGTTTAGTCTCCTAGTGTAGAAGCAAGGTTTCAATTTTTTAAAGTTTGGTGAAAACAGTATTTATGATAATCTTATTATAGTACTAATAGTTAGAAACATTGAGTTTGGCACTCAAAGGCTTAGTGTCAGCTAAATATTTCATTCATATCTTAGGACCAGATGAGAGCTATTTCGTGATATTTTTTTTAACATTAATAATAGCTATACACATGAAGTTTGCGCTCTGAAGTTGAGTCTTGTCGTATCAGATAAGAGTATAATTTCTCATAGACTAAGTGAGTAGCTGTATCATGATAACGGAATTTTGGTACTGATAATCACTAGAAACCTCAACTTTGCGATCAGTGGTCTAGTCTCATAGAGTCAGATCAACGTTTCATTTTATAGATCAGATGAGTAGCTTTATCATGATAATTGAACTTTAGAATTCCTAGTAGCTACAAACATCAGGTTTGGGTTCAGATGTCTAGTCTCACTCTATCTGATGAAAGTTTCATTTCTCATGCGTAGATGCGCTAGCTGCGTAAGCGTATCTTTGTCGTGATACCAAAATTTTTGTATAGTATAGAGTAACTAGAAATATAGAGTTTATGCTGAAAAGTATCATAGTGTCTTATTAATGTTTAATTCCTCATGGGCTAAACAATTGGCTATATCGTGATAACTGAATTTTAGTACATGTAAATATTAGCTACAAATATGAGTATGTGCTCAGAGATTTAGATAGGAGAATTTTTAACTTAGCGTTTGCTTCTATATCAAAAATAATTCTGTAAACAGCATACTACAAAACACCTGAATTGTAAGTTGTAATACTGATAATACAACGGGCAGCATATGACGGCCTTTGTGTAAAACGAACTCTAATTCCACCGACAAACTTTTCATCTCTAGCTAAGATACACTTTTCACCAAATGATTCGTTTCATTATAAACAAGACTTGAGAGATCTCGTTCTTATAAATAATAAACCTTATATTTGATTCTTTTTAGTTTTAGTTTGTAAATTCTGCAGCATGTTTATGATATTATTGTACATATTCTGAATAGATAATAAAAATTAATAAAGAGAGTGCGAAAACGACATATATATTTCTACCCATGAAAGAGCTCCCTACACGTTTCTAAGAGTCCATTATGAGGCCATTTTGTTATTACCTAACGAAAAGAGTACAAACAAGACATATTTGTCTCTATCCATTAATGACTTCCATAACAGTTTTTGAAGTAGGTCGTCATCAGATCATTTTGTTCAGTCCTGTGGTAAGCTGTCGTCACTACTAACAAAAGGACTACAAGGACGACATATCTATTTCTACCCGTTAAGGGGTTCGATAACAATTTCTGGAGACCACCATCAGCTCACTTTGTTAAGTCCTGTGGTAAGCTCTCGTCACTACTAACAAGAGGACTACAAAGACGATATATGCATTTCTATCCGTCAAGAAATTCCATAACAGTACCTCAAAACATAAAATATAAAAAGAACTAACGTAATAAAAACTAAATTTTGTTCTCGGATGTGGTATACATAACTTGGATTATATTTCATGTTACTTAAACTTGATTATATGTAGCATAATCAGGTATTTTTTTAAATTAAGAAAACCGTAAAATTACTGAGATTTTGATACCGAAAATATGGCTGTTTTGTGCGAGGAGACTACGGAGAATTGATTATGTTTACCAAAGTTGAGTAGTTTTGTTGTAATTCTTGCCGAAAAACAGTGAAAATGGACCTTTTTTGAGAGCGCGTCCTTAAAAGATGCGTCCGGTAAACATATAATCTTCCTAGCTGATTTCGGCTACAGCGACCAAACTCAGGGGCTGGGGTGTTTTACTTCGTAGATAAAAAACTGAATTTAGTAAAAGACCGGCATAATGTGAATATTAGAAAATGTAATAAATTGGTCGTTCCATGTTTCAGACTTAGGATAACCAGTAATAGTTTTTTAGGTTTTACAATAAAGTCCCAAAACATGTTACGGATTTGCCAGACTGTAAATTTAGACGCCACGTCGAGCGGGTTTTTGTGTCAAAAGGATATTATAGAGTGGATCAGTATGTGAACCATAGTGATGTCTAGAATTGACTCCTTTCTGTGCATCCACTAAAAGCTATTGTATGATGTATTGGAAATATATGTTAAAAATGTACCCGATCGAGTTTCTTGCCGGTTCGTCTCGATGACTGGGTTGTTTTCCGAACCGGTGGTAGTTTTTTGACGTTCATAAGTGCCATATTAAGGCCTTAACTGAGTAAAGTATTTTGGATTTTGATGGATGAAGTATCCAATTTTAGCAGTAAATTTACGAGTAAACCATGTTAAGGTATCGTTGATGCGTGCAATACTTACGATGCGAATATGTGGACGCCTACCTTGACGCTACAGGCATGACAATACAGGTGATTAGAAGGCGGTTAAGAGAAATACACTTCATTCGTATACCAGATTAGGGCCACCTCGGCAGCGGTTCAAGCCTAGGTCCGTTCCCTCGGCGTGGAGTCCTTGAGTGCGCAGCTCGCGCGATACAGTGACACAAAATCTTACATCACTGCAACAACATTACAGATATCACCCCCACGCATGAAAGTGGAAGGGTTTTGTATCTTTCCCTTATTGAACTGAAATAGTTTGGAAAATTATCCGATACGAAATATATATAAGAGTTGTTGAGGTATGTATGCTTGGTACACATACATGCTCCAACAACTCATGTATGAATAGTTAGCTTAGGTCAGTTCAGATAGGCCGCGAACTGCATGTATCAGGCAACAGCCCAAGCCGAGGTGTGCCGTGTACCCTTGAGCCAGTTGCAGAAATAAAATTCGGCTGAGTGCCGTAGGCGCTCTCCTTAGTAGTCCGGTGAAGCTGTTAAGACCTTGCTGGGTTAATAGCGTAGTCAGTTCGAAAAAAAAAAAATCTTCATTCATGATAATACCAAATTGAGACTGATATGCCGTTATTCATTAAGAATATGTAATACATTTTATTTTACCATTAGATTATTTAACATCGGGATAGCCAGTTCAAAAAATAAAAACAGCGCGGGTTGTAGAAGCGGTCATCCGTCCAATTACTGACTACGCGCGCCATTGTTTAACTTGGATGATCAGGTGAAAACCAGTGTTTTTAATACTCTCTTTTATATCATAGGAGTCAAATGAACAGGTGGGTCATCTATGATCACCGCCGTTCATAGACACTAGCAACACCAAGGGAGTCGCAAGTGCACTGACAGCCTGTATTTGGGAGGGAAAAGGGAGGGGTGAGAGGGGGAAGGAATGGGCAAAAAGGGGGATGGGGAGAGAGGGAAAAGGGAGAGGAGAAGGGGGTCATGGACCTCTGGCCGTGGCGCTCTACTAACCTGGACGAGCCGACCCATACATACTGAAACCAGTAATAGCTTTACCGTGACTCTACCATGATTCTATCCGTCACAGTGTTTAATCCTACCACTGTTTGTCACACAAAAATGTTACCCATCAGAATTTCGAAAGCATCTCAACAGAAGTGTCAGTTCGAAAATAAAACACTAATGCAATTCATATTTTAAACCGACTAATCCATGTGAATTCTGTTTGAAAAATAATAAAACTTTCTTCCGTATTAAAATTACAGATGACACACTTTACTCTTCGCGTGTCGATTTAAACAGGACGAGGTATCAATATTAAGCCACACCCAAGGGACGCGGCGGAAAAGTGGGAAAGTTATGATTAGTGCTTCGAAAACTATAATAAGGTACAGACTCGGGGTGACGTTCTGAGCAATAATGTGTTTGTTTATGCCGTCTAAGGAAAAGTACGCGAATGAAGTAGAAGGAAAAAGGAATTAGAAATGCAAATTATTTTTTGCGTACTAAATTATATTAGCTTTATCAATAGCATATCGCACACCTAGTTAAAGACTCGCGCAACTCGAAATTACTCCAAAATTACTTATTATCATAACCGGAATCTGCGTTCAAAACTACATAATCTCCACTGACTCCTGTAGAAATAGTTCCATAAATAAAATGACGATGGCGCTATAACTTAGTATTGCCGACTAGCATGGTCCACTCCCCCCGCCAACAACACTGACGCATTACCAATTGCAACATGTTAGCCGAAGGGGTAGGTGCTGTTAGTTCACGTAAAGATCGGATTATTTCGAGTTGAGCGTGTATACTTGATTAACTGCGTTTTGAATACGTAAATTATTTTTAGTTAGGTTGGTCTTTGTGGTCGAACTTGTGATAAACTAAGACTGATTTTTTGACTATTTTCACTTAGTGGAGTGTTTGTGTACAAATGTAAGTATATTTTTTTACTAATTGAAAATGGTTTATTATTGTTCAAATTATTTGAGTTAGTCGAGTATTGCTGGTTAAATGAAAATCGCCCTTATTATCGCAACAATAGCTGCTACAGTTTTTTTATTATAGGAATATTTTGTATTATAGTTGTATTTGTCCCCGTCATTTAAAAAAATATTATTAAGAAGTGTCAACTTCGAGTTGTGTATATTTTTTTGAGTTAGTGTAGTCTTCGTGACTAATTCAATTTAATGATTTATTTTTCAGAAGATGAAAGGACGTAGTTTACTTTTACTAAAAAAGGCTATGGCAGCTCGTTCAAATGAATCTGAGTACAATGATGTAGAACTGGAGCCTCAAGAATGCACAACATCGCCTTCAATTAGCACTACAATTGTTAAAAACTTCATAGCAAATAAACTAGTGGGCAATGATAACGAGCTACAGCTTCACGAGAACACACCGAGTATCCCGGCACATTTTACGAGTCCCACGATCATTAGAGAAATTGTACCAAATGAACCAGAGGGCACTGATATGGAAACGGACCCAACACAGTACTTACTAACATCTTCTACAAACAAAAAAGAAAACTTAGCGAATCACAAAGGGGAGTTAAGAGAGAACTCAAAGTCGCCACATTCAACGTCAGCCAGATCTCAAGTGAAACCATCATATTTTATTTCACCAGATAACAGCGAGAGTAGCGAGTTTGATGTTTCGGATTAGGATTCGCATTACATTTTACCTACCAAGAAGAGAACTCACTGACTACTCCTTCCCATTTCAAGGAAAAGATCTCGCTCTTCTACATCGTCTAGCTCATCATTAGATAGTTCTAGCAGCTCAAATAGCAGTAACAAAGAAACGGGTTATAACTCTGTGCCCTCTGCGATATCGGATACTATCTACCTTTCACATAACAATGATCTTGAAGCCTCTACATCTCATCCGATTATTAATTCGCCACTTGCTGCAAATGACAACTTTCAAAGATGTAAGAAAAGAGTAAGAAAACCTGCAACTTGGGCCACAAATATTAAGAAAGCTTTACGAAATACGGGTAAAGCTTACGAAAGTTCAACCAAAAAGAAAGTAGCTGAAAGAGTGATAAGGCCTCCATGTAACGATAAATGCAAATTAAAATGCAAGGATAAAATAACTGAAATTTTACGTACAGCTTTTTTCAATAATTTTTGGAAGTTAGGTGACCTTCAAAAGCAGAGAGAATTTATCGTACGACATACTGAATATATCAAGCCTAAATATAGATACAGCAGTACTCAAGATCTTAGAGCACTTAATTCAGCATTTTTATTTGAAGTTGACGGCATTTGATTTAAAGTCTGCAAGATATTCTTTAAAGCTACACTTGATATCAGCGATCAATGTATTAAAACTGCTCTGTCTAAACGACAAGAAGGTGGTTTTATAGAGGATGATAAAAGAGGCAAGCATGGAAATCATTTCAAAATAGAAAATGAAATAAAAGAAAGTGTTGTCACATTTATCAACTCTATTCCCAGAATAGAGTCTCATTATCTTCAAGCACAAACTACAAGGGAATTTATAACAAGCGAAAAATCACTTGCGGACTTATACCGAGATTATAAAGATCTACGGGGAAATGAAAATTTACCATTTGCTACATCAACAACTTTTAATCATATCTTTAATACACAATTTAATATTTCTTTTCATGTCCCGAAAAAAGATGCGTGTAACCTTTGCGAAACATTCAATAATTCAAATGAAGAAGCAAAACGAAACCTACAAATGGCTTATGAGCAACATTTAAAAGAAAAAGTATTGTCTAGATCAGAAAAGAATGCTGACAAGGAAAGGTCAGATGTACTTGTTGCTGTTTACGATCTACAAGCCGTAATGCAAGTTCCCAAAGGACAAGCATCTTCGTTTTTTTATAAATCGAGAATAAATTGTCTAAATTTCACTATAAGTGATTTATTTGTAAAAAATGTAGTTTGTTTTTTTTGGGATGAAATTGAAGGCAAACGTGGTGCTGTGGAAATATGATCTTGTGTGCTACATTATATACAAATGTTAGTTGAGAAAAGTGCATCAGATAAAGATCTGGATATTATATTTTACAGCGACAATTGTTGTGGTCAGCAGAAAAATAAATATTTACTGTCAGCCTATGCTTTTGCTGTTTCAACCATGAAAGTCAACTCAATTACACATAAATTTTTGGTGCACGGGCATTCGCAAAATGAGGGAGATAACGTGCATAGTGTTATTGAAAAACAAATCAAGCGTTATACTAAGTCAGGCCCTATATACAGTCCACAACAATATGCTACCTTGATTCGGTTGGCAAAAAAAAACTGGGAATCCTTATCATGTGGAAGAACTAACATATGACAAGTTTTATGATCTGAAAGCCCTTCAAGAAGAGTGGGGTAATAATTTCACTGTAAATGCAGACAGAGAACAAATCAAATGGCACGACATCAAACAACTCCGCGTTGAAAAGCAGCACCCGATGTCATTTTTTTATAAAACCTCTTATGAAGAGCTGATTTTTAAGAAAGTCTTTGTAAGAAATCTAAGACGAACACAAAATCACGCCTTTTCTCCAAATTTGAAACAAGCGTATCTGCAAAAAATACCTTTGGGTGCTTATAAAAAGCGGGATAATCAGGAATTAATTGATAAGAAAATTATTCCCCAGATATACTTCGATTCTTATTATAAAAATGCACTTGCTGTAGAATAAATTTCCAGAATTTTCCATAAGTATTATTTCGAATTATTTTATAAAGTTCTACTAGTAGGAGGTATGAGTATTATTGTTAACCGTATTCTGTGATTTATTAGATATTATGATTGAAAATTTGAGATATTTTATAACGCAAAATAGATGATTATAGATGTTAATTACTATCTGTTATATAGATTAAGTACCAAAGACAAAGTCTGATTGTTGTTAAATATTTGATAGACGTGCCAATTTAAGATATTGTACATTTAATTTTAAGATATGAAACAAATTACATTGTTTTATCTATTTTTATTAATGAAGAAGAAATGCTGTTTCTGTACTGATCTAAAAGATAATGATCAATAATACTAAGTTGTATCAGTAATTAGTGTTTTTGTATTAAAGCAAAGTCTATAATTATCTTTGAGCATAGACATTTCTTAAATATGTTCTTAGAATAAATCCTGTCATTTTTTTTAATATCCATTTCGATACGATTAATTTATGTTTATGTTTTAACAAACCTATTCGTAGGTTTATAGGATTTTTCTAAAGATTTTTAAAAGTTTTGTTTCTTTGTAACCTAAATAAAGGTAATTTCTTTTTTAAGATATTTGTTTTACTATGACAATCGTACAGAAAATAAATTCAATATAATATAGATACACTACTATTCTTGATGAATACTAGATAAATAAATACAACATAATAGTGCACTAATTAAAAAAAAGCCATTAATATGATCTCAATTCGATTTAGTAAAAATATTAAACAATGATGTTGTCATAAATACCAACCTAACTCAAAAAACTAAAATTATAAAGTGTTACTGTTGTTTGATGGAAGACCATTATCATAATAAATATTTACGTAAAATAATATACGAAAACATATAACAAAGTTTTTAATATACTAAATAGAATAGAAGTGAAACGTTTTTTTCGATTTCTGAAAAAAGTGATATTTAGAGTTGAGCTAGTCTTTATCTAGGTGTGCGATATAGCGAATAAACTTACGATTATACGCTGTTTTTTTTTACATTATTTTTGACAATCAATCTTTCAGATTATTACTGCCATTGTCACGTAATCAATAATATTACAAGCGTCATACGATCATTTCAATTTTAAGCGTCGTGTGAATCAATATTCCAACAAGATGGTGGATCTCTTGTTAGAACCGTCCAGGGAGTTTTCGTGACATCTCAGAATTTCATGTTCCGTGGTATTATTTTCCATTCACTTCACTTATGCACGATAAACTAGTTAACTATATTGCATAAAGCACCACCAATTTACAAAATATAGAGTCAAAAACACAGGATTATCAATAAAATATAAAATGCACTACATGACAGACTAAAATCCCGCCAAAAACTGATACGTTTTAAGATATAAGTAAATAAATAAATATAAGTAATATTTACTAAATACGCTGATTTAAGATGTGCTATTATTTCTGGCTAAAGCGTTTGACCTAGTAAATATAACATATCATTAAATTTTACATTAAGCATAGTCGGTATTATTAGCAGCCGAGGGGATTAAATTGAAAGAGCTATTCAATTCGTCGAAGTCGCGGGTATAATTTAGTCTATACATATAATAAGAACGTAAACCTAACCGGTGTTATTACAAAAAAGTGAAATACGTATTGAGTACTTTACTTTTAAAAAGGTATCGTTTTAAATGCACCGCGCTGGTTGAATGTTTGCCATTTTGCTCTTTTGTCTCGCTTTGGTTAGGTTAAATTAGACTTGCGAAAAAGGATAACGCGAACTTGCCTCGGGGGAGCGCGGTGCAATTAACACGAAAGCTATTTAAAGCAAGTAAAGCGTATTTAACATTACTTTGAAATATATATTGTAATATGCTAGTGTCTGTACTTATTAGATTTTTGTAAAAAAAATGTTGCATGTATCATTGAACAAGTAATTAAATAAATTTCAATAAATTTTAGAAATGTCTGTCTGTTCGTATGAACACGCATCACCGCTAAATTATATTGCGTCCAAGAAACCCAAAAAGCATATCTTCTTGTTACATTTAATATTTTTTTCATTAAAATCGGTACTTTCCATTAAAAGTTATTGTAATTTGAATGAAGCGTTTTAAGTACGAGAGAAAAGTAGATAAGTAAATGGACTTAATACATTCAGATGATTTTATTAATCGCTGTTTTTTCACATAACGTTTCACGCGGACGAAGTCACGGGCACAGCTGGTTTATAATAAAAATAAAAAGCAGTAACCATTTAATGTATAAATTGTTTAACTTAAATTATAACAACGACTATAATGAACCTATATTCAGATAATGTTTTAAAAAAAGTAACGAATAACTTTGATTGGATAATTTAATCACGAAATACATTAGTTGTGACCTACCAATGTGAATGTTAATTGCACTCATCTAAACGGGGTCACTGTTGTTTCCAAACAATAACTTACATTATATATTGTAGTCTAAATTGGGTAATCTTTTCAAAGTTACGCATTATTAGGGACATTTTTCTTTCTTTATTATTGTTCTTTTGATGTTACTAGAATTATCAATTATGGAACTTTTCTTTCTTAGTTCTTTTTACAAGGTTGCGCTCAGTGAGAGTGACATTTTTTTAAATATATGCTTGTTTACTTCTTCGATACGCTCTTTAACTTATGTATCGATAGGTTTTCTTATTTTTTTTTTATATCAAAGGAGACAAACGAACCGGTGGGTCACGTGATGTTAAGTGATCACTACCGTCCATAGACACTAGCAACACCAGAAAAGTCGCAAGTGCGTTGCCAGCCTGTATATGAGAGAGGGGGAGGGGAAGGAAAGGGATAGAAGGAAACAGGAAGGGAAGTGGGCCTCCGACGCTCTCACTGACCGAACGAAACACAACAATGCAAGCACTGTTATTTCACGTCGGTTTTCTGTGAGAGGGGTGGTACTACCCCAGTCGAGCCGACCCATTCATGCTGAAACCAGCAATAGCTTCAGCGTGGCTCTACCACCAAATATATTTTAACAAAAGCTATACCAGATTAAATGTTAGATACTCGCAGTATCCTACACTTCATGGTCACATTTAACACCTAAAATATTTAAAAGACGAGAAGAGAAGAGAGAAAATTAGATAAAATTTGTTCTGAGAATTTCAAAAGTATGGATAATAAAATAAATAAACCTAGGTTGAATGACCGGTGATAAATAGATAAATTTAAATGGATCGCATTTCTTGTAGGCTCTACTCGTTCACTGAAAAAAATATTAAAAGTATTTATTTCTGAAGTGGTGATAGTTTAGAGAATAGCGTGTAATTTGACAAAACGCTCATCAACGTAGGTTTGAATCCTTGCGAATGTACAAGAGATTTCCGTAAACATCGAAATGAAATCATAGCATGGTGGTATACTTTGTTCCAAGCCCATTATTTTCTCTTATGGATACCCACCCTTCCGGGTGGGTGGGTTATGTCTGACTCGTACGGATTAAAATTCCACGGTGTACATCCACCATAGTTGGGGCGATACGAGATCTCCATAGACTTCATAGTGCCGCCCTAGCGGTTGACCCGGCGTCAGAAAATAATGCCATCGACGGTTTTTTTTTCTCGAACTGACTACGCTATTGGCTTTACTAGGCCTTCACAGCTTCACCGGACTACAATGCTGTCGACGGGCCCCGTTCTTATAAGGAGAAGACCGTTTACATGTCCTAAGCCCAAGATTAGCTACCATTTCAAGCTGAAAATCTACCACCAATCTCATATATATGTGTATTACGGCAGTTGTACTTGAGTCCATCTATTTTACTATCTTAGAACATTTAATATTAGGTGAGATTGTGCTCAAACCGTAAAGCTTATCTATACTAATATTATAAAGAGGTAATTTTTTTGAGTTTATGACGTTGTGAGTTTGTGACGGTGTACGTGGTAATCTCAGGAACTTCTGGTTCGATTTAGAAAATTATTTCAGCGTTAAATAGCCCATTTATCGAGGAAGGTTATAGGTTGTATATCAGCACGCTAAGACTAATAGGAGTGGAGCACTAATGAAGAATGTTTCAAAATCGGGTATTTTCCTCTTGAAGTTTTCACTGTGAGTTACCGTTAGCCCAAAGTAACTATTTAACGCGAATGAAGTCGCGGGCAGAGGCCAGTACAGTATAAAAAAAAAAAACAAAGTATATTTATCAACGCTAGATTTATTTATGAATATCATCTAACAAACACTTGTGTTTTTTTAAAGTATTATGCGGTTTACGTAAATGTATATTTATTTTTAAAAAAACACACACGGTCAAGGTTGAAATATTCGTCTGTCGCATTAAAATTCTGTAAGTGACGAAGAATATCAAGTAATATTTAATATTTATGTGCTCGCTGACGGTTGTGTTACGAATTTTGGGAAACTTGTGAGTTTTATATGAGACTAGATGTGCGCGCGGTTCTGCACGCGTTTGTTGTTATTTGTTGTTACTATTATTAATAGACAGTTGACTAGATTATTTTTTATGATGATAGGTTGTCACTTAGTGACAAGCGCGCGCAAGTCTTTAGAGCGACGAAGACCCATCTCCCTTCCCCTCCCTTCTCCTCTCCATTCCCTTCCTTTCTCCTCACCTTCCTCTCTCCTCTAAGGCCTCTTCCTTTCTCTCCATTCCCCCAAACACAGGCTGGCAACACACTTGCGACTCCTCTGGGATTGTCTATGGACGGCGGTGATCGCTTAACAACAGGTGACCCGCATGTTCGTTTGCCTCTTATCTATACTAATATTATAAAGAGGTTAAGTTTGTGACGTTGTCAATTGTAACGTTGTAGGGGTAATCTCAGGAACTACTGGTCCGATTTGAAAAATTCTTTCAGTGTTATATAGCTCATTTATCGAGAATGGTTATAGGCTATAGTTATAAGACTCATAGGACCGGAGCAACAATGAATAATGTATAAAAATCGGGGTGTTTTTCCTCTTGAGAGCTTTCGCTGCATATTAGTTAGCCCAAATTAACTATGTCTATGCGAACGAAGTCAAGGGCACAGGCTAGTATGATATAAAAAAAAGTTATCAAAAGGACTGATAACTGGCAACTCTAACATAGGCCCACGTGGTTAAGGCGCATTTCAGTGCGCCTCCCATCAGTTCGTTAGGCAGGGCGAAAGTCCCTCTTCAGACCACGAGTAGGGGCCCTTGTGAGGAGTCAAAACCTGCCGGGTTGGGCAGAAGAACTGCAGAAACCATCCTTCCCCACTCGGCTAAATGATGCAAGAAGAATACTGAGGTGGCTTAGTCAGTAGAAATCTGACTTTCTCACCTGTGCTGCCCGACTTGGTGCAGAACTCCAAGAGGATTCCTCTGTGAAAAAAAAAAAACATACGTTATTATATAAAATAAATATATTATGTACCTTTAAATAGGCAGTAGGCAAACGGTTAAGAACGTTTTCCTCCGTTAAGAACTGTTTCTCAGGCGGAAGTGTCTAAACGATTTAGACACATTTCTTGTTACGTTGATATTTACATTTGATCAAAGCAATATAACAAACAATTTCCTGTTGCTCTGGTCAAATCTATAGTTTTTTAACTGATTACACTATTGGTGTGACGGTTATTTACAGCTTCAGCGAACAATTTTTGGCAACAAGCTCAATAGCCACAGCACTCCTCGGCTTGGACTGTTGCCTTCGGTATGCAACATTGTGAATCTAACTACGCTAACTATTCATACAGACTCAGACACATATTTTGTATCTGACAACTAAGCTAAACTAATTTAATGCAACTCCAACTGGGCAGTGATGGTTCTGGTGGGACTTATTTACACAGTCTCACCAGAATCCATTATTAATCATTATTATTATCCATAATTATTTCATTCTCGAGCCGCAAGAAAAATTGCCACATAGAATTACAGTATAATCTCACTAGTTCGGCACTAATAAAAACCGGAGGCTGCCGGATTATTGGAATCTTCGGATTACTGGATTATAGTGAAAAGTTATAGGTAATGAATAAAAAAGCATTTCATAGAGGGAATAAATGTGTGTGATATATTAAATTAACATGTACATATGTAATTACGTAGTTTTTAAATATGTCATCCTTAATTGAGGGTGTTTTTGCGCAACTTGTAGTAGGGACTGGAGCGGACAGGTGTAGAGGAGCGAGGGGGGCGTGTACGGTTGGTGCTGGATTACTGGACGTGCCGATCTATCGAAGTGCCGGATTAGTGAGATTATACTGCAAATAAATCTCTCGCTTGTGTTATTAATTTATATTACCAACCGTCAGTAGCTGCTAACGGTTTTCTCGCGAATGAGAATCTTGAGATGCCGCTGTTCCGCATGAGGTGCTGAGTTGCAGGTTACTCCACGCTTTATATTTGGGTTCTTTGTTTATTATTAATTTAGTAGCTCTACCCGGGACTACCTACTAACCTTATGTAAAAAATAGTGATTTACATAGTCATCTGAATGTATTAAATTCATTTACTTTTCTCGTATTTACGCTGCGTTGGCATTTTACAATAACTTTTGATAGAGTGGACTGATTTTAATGAAACAAAGACTATGTTATTCTCTAAGATATGCTTTATATTTGGCTTAGTAAGATATCTTTGTGAGTCCAGTATTTTAGCGGTGACGCGTGTTCATAGAAATAGCCAGATAGACATTTCGAGAAATGTATTCTATTGCTTGGCTCCTGACATCTGCAATTTTTTTTTACGAAAACCGATTATCTACAGACATGTTAGATGTAAATACTTACTACATTTATTGTCTATTGCTTTACGCACTCACTTATCCTTTTTTCGTCCCTTCATATTTTCACCGCATCCATCTAATGGACCTAACTGCACGATCCCCCTCACCAGCCTTTTCAAGGAGATCCATATCTATACTTATAATATTATAAAGCTGAAGAGTTTGTTTCTTTGTTTGTTTGGTTGAACGCGCTAATCTCAAGAACAACCGGTACGACTTCAAAGTTTCTTTTTGTGTTAGATAGCTCATTTATCGAGAATGGCTATAGGCTACATATCATCACGTTAAAACTAATAGGAGCGGAGTCAATGCGTGTCAATGTCAGTATTATATGCGTTGCCATGCTAACATGATAACATTCTATCGGAAATATTAACAGGGTTTATTTTTGTGTTCCTGTTCAAAAGTTTATTCTACGTTATTTTTAATTCCAATTATTGATTATACGTAGAACGTTGCAGATATAGGAAAAATAAGAAGAGTTTTAAACATATATTGCAGGAGTATTTGTTCCAAGTTCAAAACCAAAAATAATAATAACGTTAATTTTTATGAGTGGTCCTCACTTAGTAGACGTACATTTCAAATTTATCTATGTTCGTATATATATACATATATATTATATATATTCCATTCGTGCTTTCGCGCAGTCTCCGGTAGGTTGTTCACAGCTGCCACTGTGCAACCGAGGTAGTGAAAGGCGTTTCCGACAGGCACATTTGCAACATTTGTATCATTTTATATGTTCATTTTTTTTGTATGTTTATTACTTACTGCTTACACGTTATAAATTCTGTCATAACACGGACTACACGTCCGTACATTACTTTGGGCCTCCATTGAAAATCAGCGCTGCAGTATCACCTAGTTGTGCCATTGTTGGATATATGTATTATACTAAGTTATGTATATGTTCCATTTGTTGTTTGTAATGTTATCCAGCAATAAAGACATTTTCTTCTTCTTCTTCTTCAATCGCAAATATTTTTAAAGTCTATTTTGTGCTGCTATTCTAAAAGGTTAGTAGTAATAATATTCGTCCATCAATACAGGCGAAGGAATTAATCCATACTGCCAATTATGAAGTTGTCAATATAATAACAAGCGCCAAATCTTCTATATAATATTTCGTAAATTTTTATCTTCCTAATTTTCAAGACCCCAGAATTCATGCTCCGCAGTATTATTTTTCAACGCCACGAATTTAACACAATATAGAGTCAAATAACACAAGATTATGAATAAAATATAAAATCCCCTACATGACAGACTGAAATCCCGTCAAAAACTCCTCAAAAAGTTTATTCTACGTTAGTTTTGTTTTTTTGGTTTGCGATATATTACGTATTATAAGAAGAAAGTGTGTGTATATAATATTAAAATAAATACTTTTTGGTGAATACATATATCTGTGGTGCTAAAAATATCAACATTTTTTTTTATTCTGTCGATATGTCTGTTTGTTTATTTGTTCCGAGTAATCTCCAAAACAGCTGGACCTATTTGAAGGTTTTTTTTTATTAGAAATGATTACGCTATTGACCTAGCAAGGTCTTAACAGCTTCACCGGACTACAAGTAATATTTGAACGGGAATTTTACGGGCAAATAAGTAACTAATTAGCTGTTTTATTTTAAGCTAGCGGGTTCAGCAGACGTTGCCTGCCCTGATAATAAGACAAACTATACCTATACCTTGCCCAAGAATCATTTTATATATTAATGAAAACGACAAGAAGATGCGTTTTGTAGTTTTTGATCTTATCGCGAACAGACATATAGACAGACGTGGAACAGGACTTTGTTTTACATAGTAGTGATGAACTGTTATCCGTTACAGTAGATGATGTGCGTGTCATACTTACAAATATGTTTGAAAGAGTATTATTGTTATTTACACATCTAATAACAATTTTTAATATTTTTTTAATAAATTCCAAAAACGCGTGCCAAGCCGCGGGTAACAGCTAGTACGTTATAATTATGTCCAATGTAAATATAGAATTAAATTAAATTATACATTATTCTATTTAAAACTAATCTGAAAATATGCAGATGTAACGGTACGAATAAATTATTTACAAAACTTTTGTTCGAAGACAATGTATGTGAACAAAATATTATATACAAAGTAATTTATTTTAATGTTTATGTTTACTAAGTTATATTTTATTTATAGCTACAATGACGATAACTGAGAAATTACTTATTATATTTAACCATTATTTGTTTATTTTACTTTTTCTGTTATCGTAAACTGTGATGTTTTGTAATTGGATACACACAAGTTTGAAGAAAGTAGTGTTTGTTTTTTTTTTATGTCATAGGAGGCAAACGAATATGCGGGTCACCTGGTGTTAAGTGATCACCGTCGTCCATAAACACTAGCAACAATAGGGGAGTTGCAAGTGCGTAGCCAGTCTGTTTGGAGGTAGGAGGAAGGATGAAGAAGGAGGAAAGGGAAAGGGAAGGTGGACCTCCGGCTCTCTCACTGACCGAAAGAAAGGCAACAATGCAAGCACTGTTACTTGACGTCTGTTTTCTGTGAGAGGGTGGTACTAGCTCGAGCGAGTCGAACCATTCATGCTGGAACCAGTGATAGCTCCAGCGTGGTTCTACCACCTACATAATACCTGTATAAATGTTATTATATATTTCTTGTTGGGGATCTGTTGAATAAACACATAAATAAATAAACAATAAACATGTTTATTGCCTTTCTTTATATATATGCAGATTGATGTAAGGAAATTAGTCAAACCAGCAAATATTATAAATATGAATGTGTCATTGTTTATTTGTTACGATAACTACTCAACGGAATATCATATAATTTTGAATATATTCTATATAATTACTATACTAACGCGAATGAAGCCACCACCAATAGCTAGTTTCATTATAAAGATGATTTATGGAGAAACCTTGATATAAGTATATGCTACTTTATTTAGGTGATTAATTATACTAGGTCTTGCTTTCTCGCATCGTTAGGCGACAAATGTTTTTTCGTCATATGTTCATTACATCAAAGTCAAGTTTTGCTGTAGTAGAGATATTTTTATGTGAATCATTAAGATTAAAAGTACGCTTTTGAGCTTGAATTTGTAAAAAAAAATCTTTTGTATATACTACGTAATCCACATTAGTACCAAATTTCAATGCAATATCTTCAGTCATTTGAGTATAATTTATTAATATTCATTCATACAACCTCATTCTCATATTTAGAATTAAAGCCACTCGCGGCTTTGTATGCTTGAAATAATTTTTTGACTTGCAAAGTGACTTTACGTATAAAAGTTCGAAATAGGATAGTTGGGGACATAGATAATGTACTAGTTTGCTTCACTAACATAGGACAGAACCATGTAGAGCTGGTCGGACTAAAAGCAACTGACACTAAGATCTACGCCAGCAATTCGCTGAGCAGCGCCTGAAAACAAATAAAGAAGTTTCTTCAATTGCTTGTTCTAGAAATAGTATTACTCAATAACAGTATGTGCTGATGTGCCTGCGCGTGTGTAGAATACTTCGTAGTGCGTATTTTCAGCAAATGAAAGCGATGAAATTCTCTTACGGCGACAGCGTACTCGAGGGCTCCAATTGGGCCTAGACTTGAGTTGCTTTGGAGAGACGCCGCGGCAGATACGCGAGAACGAAATTTACCGCCATTTATATGTAAGTAGGAATGGTGGTTTCGGTAGCGTGTTCATATGCTGTGAATATGTTGGCGATGGGATTGGTTGAGCTATATCGCAGGTCCATTTTAAGCATCTTAGGATTGGAGTTCGTGGTGCAATCCGTAGATATTACTAAAGTGTTGAAATTGTCTTCGTCTTTATCGAAACAGTACCGAGGGACTCGATGTACGCTCGGGTCGAAGTCTTTGCATACTTCGCCTTTTACTTAATTCCACTCGATTCGGTTTGAAAGATAAGGCTGACCGTAGAAGACGAATTTTTTTTTAAATAATATTACAAAACACAGAGTTTTAATGCAAAGTTTAATTATAACTAATGCAATTTTGGAAAATCAATTTGATTGATAAAAACAAATAGATTGAATTTCATATGTTCAGAGGAGTTAACATTTATTGTATCTAAAATCTTCATAGTATTAAGAATTTGCTTGTTGTTTCAACGTAATGGTTGAATTTAATGTGATGGTAATATACAGTCCAAGAATCACACCGATTAAACGTAATAAAAAGGTGGAGTCATAGACGACTGCCACCGTCATCGCCAACGCATAAATTCGTTACTGGCGTAAAACATTTTCTTTTCGTGCTACCAAAAAAGTACCCATAATTATGCATGACATAAATAATTCTCATCTGTGGGACGTGAATAAGCGACGTCAGTGCTGAACAGATTCTTTAAAACATTATATGTTTTTTCATTGTTCTATTTAAAACATTTATCGTTTTAAGACATTCATACCGTTTTATATACATATATATATATATCATATAGCAGGCAAACGAACATGCAGGTCACCTGTTGTTAAGCGTTCACCGCTGTCCATAGACACTAACAACCCCAGAGGAGTCGCAAGTGCGTTGCCAGCCAGTGTTTGGGGAAATGAAGAGAATGGAAAATGGGAATGGAGAGGAGAGGGAAGGGGAGGGGAGATGGGTCTCCGGCGCTTTCACTGACCGAGCGAAACGCAACAATGCAAGCACTGTTACTTCACGTCGGTTTTTCGTGAGATGGTGGTGCTACCCCGGACAAGCCAACCCATTCATGCTGAAACCAATAATAGCTTCAACGTGGTTCTAACACCTACTGAAGCACCTATCTCGTAAGTTTCCAAGTTTTCGTCACATATGACGTCCCGCAGGGTAGTATTCTCGGACCTACTCTATTTATGATCTACATAAATGATTTGTGTCAATTAGAAATAGAAAACGGGAATATTATTACTTTTGCTGATGACACTGTACTATTATTTCAAGGTCATAGTTGAAGAGAGACATTTCTAAGTGCTCAAATAGGTTTTAATTCTGTAAGTGCCTGGCTACGTACAAATCAACTCACGCTGAATGCAAATAAAACAAAATTTATGGCTTTTATTATTCAAAACAAATCTGATTCAAGTTTGGATGATCTGAGATTAATTGTACACTCGCCATCGTGTCCGAATACATTAACTAACTATTGTAATTGTCCTAATTTAGATGAAGTTAAAAACACTAAATATTTGGGTATCGTTATAGACTATAAACTAAATTTTCAATATCATATTTCGTCATTAGTAAATCGCGTGCGTAGGCTTATACCAATTTTTAAATGTATTAGAAAAGTAGCAGACAATAACATTGTTAAAATGATATATTTCTCTTTATGCTGTCACTTCTTCTTTACTGCATCCCGTGTTGGGGGGGAGCAAGTAAATCCATTTTGCTACCCCTAGAAAGGGCTCAAAGAGCAATACTGAAAGTAATGTTTTTCCGGCCGTATAGATATCCCACAGATAATCTTTACCAAGAATATCAGGTTTTAACCGTTAGACAACTTTTTATTCAACAAATTATTCTCCGTCAACATGTAGGAACGACAAACATACAATTCACAGATTCTAGAAGGGTCGAGGACATAATAAAAGTACCTAAACATAATACTTCGTATGCTTGTCGTTTTGAAGGCTACCTGGGAGGATTACTCTATAATAAAGCAAACAATACACTAGGGATTAATCAATTCAACAGTCATACTATTAAAAAACTCACTTACAAATGGTTAACTTCACAAAATTACACAAATACAGAAAAAATACTAATACCACAATACAAATTGTAAATAACTTCAATATTATAATTCATACATTTTTAATTTAAAAACAATGCTTCATGAAACTCTATCATATATACATATACTATCATAAAACACCCTTGGCTATCTGGGAATACTGTGTTACACATTAATAAATATGTGAGATATTTAAGTCAAACTACGTTTTTATTTATTATATGTTTAAGTCACTGTTTGTCTTACTTCTCAATATATGAAATTTTGATATCTGCGATACGGTTTATAACCAGTGCAGATAACAATATAACTGTAATTATGTATACTTTGACTTTGAACATTAAATTATTATTATTATTATATATAGGTTTCATTAAATAAATGAAACAAAAGGAGATGATTTCCCTTTTATACATGTTTCAACTCTGTAGAGAAACTAATAAATAGATAAATAGAATAGTGTTCGCTTATTAAGTTACATATATTGGCAAAATACAAGATATGAATGTGTTTACCTGCCGCGCCTACATTTGCCTAAACGTATGAGGGCGGACAAGAGTCTGGTGTTTTACCGCACACAGCCTCGTAAAATACGGTAACATTTGTCAGGGGAAGTGTATTTAGGCTATAATACAACTGCATATCTGTTTAAATTAAAAACAGAACTACAATAAAATTCTAACTGAAAGAACAATGTCAATAATCTTTGTAATATTCTTAATTATTTGTAAATCACATATTGTAAAATCTTAATTTATGTTATTTCCAACAAAACATCATTAAATGTTTGCCTTTAATGAATAAATGGAGAGAGTAATTAAATCTTTTTATATGTAAAAATCCAGTGTCAAGATGTTTTCCACGATGAACTCTGAACTATTCGACCGAAACAATTCATGAAAGTTGACATTTGTGTATAAATTGATGCAACTTGAAAGAGATGGCAATATATTTTTCAATCACAAATTAAATGATTGTCAATGTTGATTATTGTTTTTAATGGTTAGTTTCGTTAGTCTCAAACAGATGGCGCTTTAAATTGGTTTGTTGACAGAAAACTGTAGGACCGACTGTTATAGATATCTCATAGATGGCGCCACGTTTTAATTTTGAATTTCTTTTCAATCCCAGTTTATTTTATTGTGCACGTAATCTGTCAATAAATAGTTAATCATAATTCTGACAACACGTAGCTGAGTTAACTATATAAATGTATATCGGTGTATCTACAATTGCTAATAACTATGAAAATCAGCAAATCCGGTTGTTGTTCCATGGAGAAAAATTGTATGCTATCGATTTTATTATAATTTGCTAGCAAGGCTTTAACAGCTTCACCGGACTACTTGCTACACTTGAGAGCCAGTCCCTCTAGATTTAGTGTGCTTACCATAGTGGACCACATCGTTATGCGTCAGTGATTAAATGTTAGAACGTATAAAATATCTATACTGTCGATCAGTATAAAGTCCAGCACATTATAACTGAGCTACGGCTACATGACCTTTAAATGCGTAACTATCAACCACATATAAAGTCGAAAAATATGTGGAAAAAAAATTGTACCTAATATGTAACGGGTTTTAGGCTTGTTATATAAGATATTTCTCATATACCAACTGGGTATAAGTTTGACTCCCTGGATAATCTGAATCCATTCAATTTCATAATTGGAAACGGTAGGTGTCGCTGTAATAGGGTTTATTAAGATTTTTTGTGTTTACAAATACAATTAAACCCGGTAATAATCGATTTGGTGCAGACGAAGTAGTGTTCAATAAAATACTACTAGAAACAGAAAAAAACATTTGCATATCGTTTGCCCCAGGCAAAGTTATATCGTCTACGCAATACGTTTTAGCATACATTTTTTATTCTCACAGGGATCTCCCCTATAATTCGTATGAGATTATTTTCCTATTATATGCAAATACACAACCACCTTGACAACTTTTTTTATTCGTTTCAAATAAGCACGTGTAGTATTTGTTAATCAATATTATAAAATAGTTCGCATATTTGACTAAGCTAAACTCGCGACCGTTTTTTCTTACATTCTGGGTAATAAATAAACTGACAAAAGAATAACTCGGAGATATTAAAAAAATATTACGGGTAAAAGAATGTGAAATATAAACGAATAATTTTATGTTCTTGTCGGCGAAGATAGATAATTTGACGCTTTATTGGTTGCCGAATAATAAGTAAAATACGACGCCATTCTTAGGGCACTACACTCATATACTTTTTATGCTTGTTCGATTCAATTTACTTGGTAAAACATACGATGTACATCTATGTAAAAACATCTGTAGCTGTTGTTAGAGAAACTACCGGCAGTACTATGCGTTTCATATGAGATGATAATAAAGGCCGCGTCAAATTAATTCACCAGTAAAAATTGTACTGTTAGTAAGAAAAAGATAAAATAACCAAAATATGAAATGAATGCGTAATAGAACAGAAGAAAAAGAAAGGAGAATAAATTACAACAGAAGAAATTGTGCGTGGAGTCCTTCCTTGCGGGAGAAGTGAAACTTCGTAATGTGGAAATGAAAATAGGAAGGGGTAGAAATTGATGGTATACTACATGCATGCGTTCGAGTGCCACGCATTCTCTCTCACTCTATCTCCTTCTATTCCCCCTCCCCAGAAGCGTTGAACGTTTAACGCAACAGTGCTTTCATACCCCCTCCATGATAGCGTTAAACGCTTAACGCAACCTTGTTGAAAGTCGCATTAGAAGTTTAATTTCAAAAAGATTTATGTGTTAAAGTAATTAAAACTTATTTACTACCTATGACTCTATATTCATTATTAATAGGCTTCAGTCATTTTGTGTGATGCGCAGTATAATTTGCATTGTAATTCCCAGCGTACATTTTTTAATGAAGTTGGATGCGAAATACAATATGGCAGTTTGACAATTATCTTCGTATTTGAAACGCATAGGAGTTGATACAAATCATCACAGCAACGAATTTTTGATACATGAATATCTACATATTTATGGACCATGAAAAAAATACTAGTTTATCTTAGATTCTATCACAAACTGTGAACAATGTTTATCGTGAAATTGGTCTGAGATAATATTTAATACGATTTCACTTCGATTTAAATATAAAATAAATAAAATACAGACTCACAGATAAAACATTAAAAGTAGCGTTAGGATAAGTTTTATGTATGTAGGTACCATTCCGTTTTTAATGTTTAAGGATAAAACATCGCCGTCTGTTAAAAGGTAATTTGTTTAATATACCTACAAATAAATACAACTCAGTAACTTTCCAAGTACTCGTTTAGAAGTTCAATAAGAGGTAATTTGTTATTTCAATTAGGTGTGGATTACTCTTCAATTAATTATGTATTGACTTTATTTACAAGAGGAATCGTTAATCATTCTTATCATGTAGACGTAATTTCTTAGAGCGAGAGTCTTCGAGAATAATTGACTCGGGAAGTATTAGTATAAATGAATGAATCAAATTGGTAATTGTTACATAACGTTATGGAAATTGAATGATAACATGAACAGTTAATTAATTCTAATAACCTTAAGACCTAATGTACAATATATATTGTACAAATTAAAATGTAACATTCAAATTTAAAAAAAAATCATCTCGAAGTCCAGTACAGTATGATGTATATTCAAGTTTAATGAAATTTGCTTTTAAAATTTCGTGTTATTTAAATTAAAAAATATGTTTTTTAACTGTAATTAATGGGTTTATGTGATTAATGCCAAACTATTCAGTAAAGGATGGTCTCAAAATGTTTTAACATTAAAAACGCAGGATCTTCTAAACATTTTTTTTTTTCGAAATGACTACGCTATTGACCCAGCAAGGTTTTAACAGCTTCACCGGACTACTAAGGCGAGCGCTTAAGGCACTCAGCCGATTTTATTTTGGCAACCAGCTCAAGAGTGCACGGCACAACTCGGCTTGGCTGTTGCCCGTTGCATGCAAAATCGCGACCTATCTTAGCTAAGTTAGTTAACTATTCCTTCATATATGTATGAGTTGTTGAAACGTATGTGTGTACCAAGCATACACGCCTCAACAACTCCTCCATATATTTATTATCGGAAAATTGAGAGTTTTACAGTTCGATAACGGAAAAAAGTAAACCCTTCCACTTTCATGTGTAAGCGTGTAGGCCTGCACGTGTGTGGGAGTGATCGTGTAGTGTTGTAGCAGTGATGTATATTTGCGTATATAGCGCAAGCAACGCACTCAAGGGCTCCCTACCGAGGGACCAAACCTAGGATTGAGCCGCTGCCGTGGGAGGCCTAATCGAGTGTGCGGGAGCGAAATTAACTCCCAGACCACGGCGGCGTGATCTGTGGTTACGCGGGCGTGGGCGTGAACACACTCTGTTTCGAGGGACAGGCTGGTACTGATCGTTCGCTGACGTGATTGAATCAGGAGGGTCGGTAAAAATGTGTCGCGGACGTCTTTTATAACGCGCAGCGTTAGGTACGGATTCATAGTTTACGGCGGATACCACTAACGGACTGGGATGATTCGCGGATTTTTCAAAATAACTAATCGTAAGTGATTTTACGTACGCCCAGATAGAAGGGATCTCTAGGTCTCTATGAAGATCGACTCTCTGGATGTACCACGGGGTACCGGTCACTTTACGTAAAACACGATTTTGAAGAACCTGCAGCTTATCAAAGTTATCTTTGGACATATGCGCAAAAACGGGGCAGCTATATGTCATTACGGGACGGATACACGTCTTATATAAAGTGAGCTTGTGTCTGAGGGACATCTTACTCTTATGACAAAGCAACGGATGGAGGCGACCCAAGACCATAGCGGCTTTGTTTCGCACTCTGTCTATATGTGAATTGAACTCATCTAAACGCTTAATGTGCATTTCAATGAACAAGAGATCAAAAACATATGTGTTTTTCAATAGAAAAAAAAAATTATTACGTATTGAATACTTGCTTTGTAAAAGTTGTGTACTTAAGTATTAAATGCACCGAGCTCGTCGAACGTTCGAAAAAGGATAAAAACTTTTTAACAAAAAATTAAACCGCCGAAAAAACTAAAAAGCAAGAAATAATAAACCTTTTACTTTATTCATCTTAATAACTAAGTTCTTAAACTAATGTAAGTATACCTAAGTAATTTTATGCGTGATCATACATAGAAAAAATATATATACGCGACGAATTGAGAACCTCCTCCGCTTTTTCGGTCGTCGGTTAAAAATGAGCTTGCCGTGCAGCGATCGGCGAGCCGGTGCATTTAATACGTAACTACCCAAACTTTTTTACATCAAGTATTCAATACGTATTTAAGTTTTTCAATCATCTGCCAATGGTATGATAAATATGGATAAAAATTAAGGTCACTTCATTGCTTTCAAAACGTAACAAACTGTGCTTAATGAGGAAACTATAGATAAATACCATAACTCTCACGTGTGACCTACATCACTACGGTTGTCCTTGTCGCTCTCGCAGAAGAAATAACCCGTGAGAGAGATGCGGAAGAAACGCCTCCCATTGTGACATCACTTTCTAGCGCAATGGTATTTGTGAAGTAATCGGCAACTTTATTGTGATCATTCTATGCATTAGTCTATATCGTGTTATATTAATTCACGAATACTGTAATGAAATAGCTTGTACCAGAAATATTATTTATTTTTTTGATCTGAAGCATCTATAGTGGCGGGTCAGACTGAATGTTCGCGCGTGGACGAGTGGCTACAGCATGCGTTGTCACGCTATATGATTTTTTTTTGTATTCAATGAATATAAATGATTGTTAATGAAATAGTAATTGTTTTCTTTAAAAAATCTTAATATTTTATTCTTCATTATACTATATTTTTTCCTGTCGTAAGCTATCCGTTTATATATATTTTATATTAATATAGAAATGTATTTTATTTTTTATAACGTTCTCTTTTTAAGTTGGCTTACTGAGAGAAAAAAACGAATTTAAAAAAAGTATTAATAGAACTAATGTAAATGTCTACAGAAGAAAAAAAAGAAGATTATACTGTGCAAAATAATTCTCATGATTCACATGCATCATATGTCCCGCGATGGCTCGCATTCTGTATACCACGATTGCGGCGACTCGAACCGGCTAAAACTCCACGACAACCTACGCCGCACTATGGAAGTGTCCCGTGTGTGTGAAGTTGGCATACAAAGATATCGAAATTGTGAAACAAAAATGAGT
>JACEII010000146.1:279664-388132 GCA_014332785.1 Antheraea mylitta | reverse complement strand
AAGGGCTGCCATAGCTTCAATTATGCAGAACTATTGCTCATATTGCATAGAACTCCAGAACTATTGTAAAGGAGCCCAGAACTCCTTAGAACTACTCAAAAATCGAGAGTTGATTTTTTTCATACTTATATGGTGTTATTTTCAAAGGGCTCCCATGGCTTTAATTTTGCAGAACTATTGCTCATATTGTAAAGAACTCCAGAACTATTGTAAAGGAGCCCAGAACTCCTTAGAATTAATAAAAATATAAAAGTTTTTTTTTTTCATACTTATATGGTGTTATTTTCAAAGGTCTGCCATAGCTTCAATTATGCAGAACTATTGCTCATATTGCAAAGAACTCCAGAACTATTGTAAAGGAGCCCAGAACTCCTTAGAACTACTCAAAAAACGAGAGTTGATTTTTTGCATACTTATACGGTGTTATTTTCAAAGGGCTGCCATAGCTTCAATTATGCAGAACTATTGCTCATATTGCAAAGAACTCCAGAACTATTGTAAAGGAGCCCAGAACTCCTTTCAGAACTCCTCTGTCATAACCTTTGTATGCTGCGTGAATTTGGCACCCCCATATTTCTTATGCTCATATGGGGTCTTTGATGTGCAGAACTATTTCTCTAATTTTCAGGAACTCCAGAACTATTGATTTGAATATCAGAACTCATTTTTGTTTCACAATTCCGATATCTTTGTATGCCAACTTCACACACACAAGTGTCCCGGGGTTGCGTGAGCAAGCTCCGCGACACTCCCGGCGGCAGGCGTTCCCCACGCCACACCCAGCTGAGGCAGCTCGGTTGCAGGACTGCTTCCCAGCCCGCCGAGCCCGTTCAATGGGATTCCAGGTCCCCCGACCCTTTCCCCCTGGGTTCGGTCGACAGCGGAGAAGCCAAGTCACTCCGCCGCCACCCCGCGATAATTTTTTACCGAGGTTTACTCCTCCTACTCCACCTGAACCCCCCTGAGGTTCGCTCCGGACTACGCTAACCTAAGCATCTCCAGAAACAACCCTAACCCTACCCTACCTATCACAAACCCTAATCCCTCCAATCCCTGGACTTGCCCACCCACTAGGTAGGTGGGTAAGCAAACTATGATGTGGTTTCATTAATATATCTTCCTTCACCGGCATCTCCGACTCAGTTGCTAGGATTTAAGCCAACGTCCATTGAAGCGGTGTCCGAATACACTATCAACTAAGTCATCCTGGTATCAAATTAATATTTCATAAGCATGTTCTATCTCAAGTAACATTTGTGCTTTATTTTGCTAATATAAATTATCATTAGTATTTAATCCTTATGGCTCTTTTACCGATATTTAATCATATATGTTCAACATTATCATTGCATTGGTCTTGATAATGCTTTAAAAAGTCTATCTGTCAGTAGGTAAATGCCGACCTTTTCAGAGATTACGTCCAACGAACAACTAATATATAATTTTATCTATATATAGTGGTTGTTTAGTAGTCAAAATTAGCTCGTAGTTCATTATTTATTAGTTTTTTTATATTATTACGGTATATTTTGGCTAAAGGGTGTATAAATATTGTAAATTAGTAGTCACTAGCAGCCCCGGCGACAGTCACCCGTCCCGACAATAATAAACCTTGAAAATTGTAAACCTTCCTTATGAATCACTTTATCTACTAGTGAGAATCGCATGAAAATTCATTCATTAGTTTCTGAGTTTATTGCGAAGTTGTAACAAGATCTTGATCTTGTTAGAATATTAACTCACATGACGCTTAATATTGAAGTGATCGCACGACGCTTGTAATATTATTGACTACGCGACAATGGCAGTAATAATCTAAAAGACTGATTGCCAAAAATAAAAACAAAAAAAAAGAATCGTGAAGTATGATGAATTAATACCTGTAAAGTAAAGGCTTCATCGAGTGTAGATAGGGAAAATATTTATTTTTCATTAATAACAAATACTAATGATCAATATGGCTATTGATTAGTGGACTAAACAAAAACATAAACAAAATCGATGAGTAAACAGAGGAGAAAAATATACTGAAATGTTTTGTCTTCAACAGTTTGTATATAGCTATGTAGATTAAAAAAACCATAACATTTAATTATTATATTATTGAAGGTCAGGATAAGGTGAAACAACAGTTTGATAATCTCCGCGCGATGCAACAGGTCAGTTAACCGGTTTAGACTCGAGATTTTATCAATCTCGTCCAGTTTTTACTTGTTTTAATAATAAATAACACACATTAATACCTATATCTCGTGCATAACTTGAGAGTATCTTTGTTAGTGTAGCAAATAAGGTAGTGATGATAAGGTATATTTACATTTTTTACTTTTGTGTTAATGATTAAATCCGGTACCGCTACGACATAACCGAGAGGCAAAACTACAACGCCACCGGAACATTACTAGATCCACCTTATTAGAGATACATAATCATCCTTGACGTATCACTTAAATAACAATAATTTGTTACTTAATATTACTAGTGGGCGCCCAGTGGTCGACATTCGACCATAGTTAATTGATTTTTTAAAGTTTTAACTTTATTAGGATTCTTTTGTCAAAAGGTATAACTTCTATAATCAACGGTTTTCACCATGGCTACTTAGTTATTTGTCATTTTCCATGATCTTTAATTATATAAACAAAAAATCGGTGTAAATTAAAATTGAAATTAATTATAACTTGGAAACAAAAAACAGGTGGTAAAGCTCTCATTTTCTAAGTAAACAACACTTTACGAAAATAAAGAAATTTATCGCAACCCATGATACAATTTCCAATTCATTTTACACGACACCATAGGTGGATGATATTTCTCGGTGATATTGAACTAATGTAGTCTGTTCATTATGAGAAATAGTGATATGCCCAGTAACATCTTTTGGAAAAGTAATTGATACACAGTACAACCAAATGATGAATCCAAAACAAATATTTTTTTAATACTACCATTAAACTTTGAAAATAAATTCAATTTTGTTGCTACATCAGGTTGAACTGTCACCTAAAAATGTTGACATCCAAACCAAGGAGAATTAATTAATAATTATTTCAGTGGTTTCATAAATGTACTAAAGATAAATTGTTTATCAATTAATTATTAATGTATTATTATGAATTTACACACTATATTATTATAAAATTAGCCTACAATTTGATCAATTGATTTCAAAGGGCATATAAGATATGCAACGTTATTCATGTTAAAATTATTATATTATTGTAAAATTAACCTGTAATTTGACCAGTTAAATTCAAAGAGCATGTAAGGTATGAAACGTAAGTCGTGTTATAAATATTACAATAATAGTTATATGTTATAATATCATTATTGAATATAGGATGAAGAAGGGTAATTGGAACATAAGAGTAAAAAAATACATACAGTCGAGCATAGCAACCTCCTTCGCAACCTTTTTTTGTTATTGACGGCTGTCAAAATGTCTTTTTTATTTATATGTGTATATATGATGTGTAAAATTCAAGCACTAGTGTGAGTAATGCATATTTTAATTAATTTAATGTACTGATAATGCATTTTATATAAAAGCTATTTAGCTTTCTGCACTTCTACGCCATATAAACTTTAACTATGCCAAATTTCAAGTTCGCCTGTTGACGGAAATCGCTTTAAAAGGGGTACAAAGTTTTTGCTTCATATATGATCTTTGTGTTACTAATAATATTAGGGATATGTGAGTAACTAATAATTGCTTTGACTTCCACAGTTCGGCATATAAAAGGCAGGATACCGTCGATATACACGCATTACTATGTGAAAGTTATTGTGAGGCGAAGCTCTGCCCGGATAAATGGTCACATTGTCTACAGAGGTTTCCCTGATCGACCGGCTGACCATACGTATTTTCTAACATTTGTCATCATATGTTCCTAATCATTATAAAATGTAGCAATTGCAAAAAGACCTCATTTCGACAGTCTACTGTTCTTACTTGCATGTCCTTTCTGCAAGGTAAAATACCGTTGGAATGGTTTGGCTTTATTATGATTATTTTCAAGCTTCTTTCATTGTACAGCGAATTTGTATTCTATTTGCAGTCAAAAAGTAAAAATTTTGGTTTTAAAATAATACTTTAACAACATATATTTGCTATAAAGCCATTTGATTTGACACATCCGAAAGAAGACCGATATATACGGGTAAGTTCGTTGTTGATAGAGAGAACACTTTAAAAAACGCAAGAAAACTGATCTTAGCTGGACTTTCTCTTCGTGCCGACGTGCTAAATCAAATGCAGGATATTGTACTTCAATTGGAATATTTGCAAACTGTAAATCTTGTTATCTCGTTGGGAGCCGGTTGAATATGACTTAAACACCAATAATGGTGGTATGTATTACTTATTTTTAATGACATGGGATACTGGGAATGTGAATTGTGATTACGTCAGTAACATTTATTTTTCGTTAGTTTTTGAACTTGTTGCTCGGGCATTTTCATATTTTTTCATATGTGGGTGGATCGCGATACCGAGCTCGCGCGATCGTAACGGCTACAACGACAGGTGAGCTCGGTGACCTGTCATGTGAACTTTGCGCTGCCGAATCTTATTGTTTTTATTGTGGTTTTGACCTCCTATTTCAATAATAAACACATTTAAAAGGTAATTCTGTGTACGTGTATGTGACAAAAACTGTGCATTGAAGGATACCTCGAGATCGATCTACAAAAGCCAGGTTAGTGGTCTGCCTTGTATGAGGGGTATGGAAATGCCGAACTGAGGGGTAAACCAGGCCATCCCGGGTCCGTTTTTGCGCAAACACTTGTAGAGAAAGTTGCGTGAGAATTTGTAAAAAGTATGCCAATATTTAGCTATATAAGAACTTTTTGCTTACTTTGTTGACAAAGGTCGAGAATAACCAAAATTTTGGTTACTGAATACATGAATAGCTGCTTATTTATAATCTATATAATATATGCAACCATAGTTTTTAATAACCATTTATGTAGGATGGACTACATGCCTACTTTCCGATAAAAATATCTTCATAAATTTTATAAACATTATACTCTCGTCAGATACTCTATGTGTAAGTGCAGTAAATAAGACCCGAGGACGATGGACATGGGCATGTCCGTCACTGTTGCCATTTTAGCGACTTTGTCGCTAGATCTAGCGGATTTTGAACATTTTTAACGACTTTTTTTTCAATCTAGCGACTTAAGATATTAGCGACTTCTAGTAACGATTTTTTTTTTTTTTATTGAAGCACGACAAAGTGACTGTACTATGCCTGATGGTAAGCATAGTACAATCCAAGAACAGTGGCGACCACCGAGAGACAGATTATCCATAGCCGGTCGCCGCTGTCGTGCCGGCCATAATGACGAAAGTCACCCGGTACTGGATATGCACAGGCTGATCCCGAAACGCGACGCGCAGAAGCGAGTCACTATGACGGGCTTTTTCGCCATATACATGGTGGTTTCGACCCAGTCGGGCTGTAAAACCCTACCACCCCGCTTTCGCCATTGCCTCGTTCGTTATTCAGCAGGGTGCACCACGTGCAGGTGAGGTTGGCTTGTGTGTCTCAAGTCTTAAGATGTTACTCGACACCCCTTACACCCCAAAACTAATTGAATATTGAATATTTTGGTACTAATGTAATTGTAATTACTGGTACTAACATAAATTCCTGATGTTATTTTTGGAATTTCCCTACCAGATTGTCGACCAGAATGAAGACAGCAAAAAGAGTTATAACGTGACCAAAAGTTGTCATAACTAATCCAATTAAAGGCTTTTATTCGCTTTATCACAGTGAAGTATTCGCAATATAGTATTTTTACCATATGTTTTACCATGAAAGATTATGAAACATTTAGCGACTTCTAGCGGATTATTTGATTATGTATTTTTCAAAATCTAGAGACTTTTTTATTTCTTAAACTGCAAAACTGATGTCCATCACCCTGGTAGTTACACTGCACATGCTCATGTACTGGATGCGTATTTTGTTGATGCGACTCGCACAGTTCGTCATGGAGTGAGTTTGTCTTGAAAGATCTACTATCTTGACACCTCAGATCGCAGTCGAAGCTCTTCGGATGGGCCCACGCCTGTTGCGCCTCCGGCCAAGACACCATGTGATTTTAGTCCGTACGAATCGGACATATCCCATCCTCAGCAGCCCTGCGAGATAGGTACCCGTTAGGGATCTCTCTAAGTAAAAAAAAAACTCTGTGTGAGTAAATAACATTACGTTTGGTAAATCCGATTAGTGGAAATCCAAGTTATACTTTGATTTACTTATTTATACATATATTATGAGGATAACGTTAATAGCTTCCTCAGGAAATGGGTTTTTACGTTTTTAGATTGAGTAGGTACCTATAAATTTAACAACTTACAAAATTCTCGAGGAAGTTATTAATCTGAGCTCTAACACTTTTTGTACACACCATAGACTTAATTCACTGATGTATCTGTAATTGTAGGTATTTAACTTCGTACCAAACCCATAATTGAAATATATCACTCGATGTATATACACTCATCAAAAAAGTCTAAGCAACATGTACTAATTTAAATTTTAGGATGGTCCTTCACATTATAACGTTGTATTTTATTAAAAAAAAAATAGCTTTAGGGTTCTATGATGTAAAAATAACAGCTGTTGTCTTTATAAGTTCTTTTAATAACAGAAATGAATAATATTAGAATATACTGTAGAAACTAAGATACATAAGAAACTAAACTTTTTTTTTACAAAATGAAATTTCTAAAGAAAATGTATTTATTGTGAAAGAATAGAACAATTTAATACAAAGTATGGTCTCCGCTGCTATTCAGAACTTGTCGGCAACGATTATTCATTGAATTAATGAGACTGTTTATGTCATTTTGCAGTATTCGCTCCCAATGGAATTGTAGCAAATCCTTCAGCTGTTGGGTTGTTGTCGCTCCGTCCAAATCCTTCAAAACACGTCTCTGGAGCATGTTCCATGCGTGCTCGATGGGGTTGAGATCTGGCGATTGTGCAGGCCAGGGCGATACCCGGATGTTCTTTGTTGCAAAGTATTCACTGGTTCGCCGAGCTGTATGTGCACGCGCATTGTCATGTATTAACCTAAAATCGGAGCCAAAGGCTTGTGCAAATGGGTAGACATAAGGTCTGCGAATATCCTCAATGTAATTTTCAGCATTCATGTTTCCATTTACAAAAACGAGCTCAGTTCACCTGTTCTTCATAATACCCGCCCATAACATAACTGTTGAGCCGCTGTATGGATGAAATTCCTGAATGCACCTGAGCCTTTCAGTATTTCCAGGTCGATGATACACTCGTACCCTTCTTTTATCAGGCTTAAACCCGAATTGCGACTCATCGGAAAACATAATTTTATCCCATTGTTCCTGGGTCCATGTTATGCGTTCTCTACACCATTCATATCAACGAGCGCGATTTCCGTGACGTATCGGTGGGCACCTGATTGGCCCTCGAGCTCGTAGACCATACTCATGCAGTCGATTTCGCACAGTTTGAGGACTTACATCAACACCACTTGAAATTTGTAGCCTCAAACTTATCTCTCGAGCAGTTAACATCGGCTGGCGTCTTGCAGTAGTTGTATGTACCGGTCTTGCCGAGTGGTTGTACACCTTTTACGGCCTGGATGCTGTTTAGCGGGTTCTCCTGTATTGTTGTAGCATTGCCAAAGACGACAAATAACACTTCTATGAATGCCAAAATGTCGAGATACCTGATATTGATGACTTCCCGCTTGCAACATCCCTACAGCTCTTTGCATTTCATCTGCCATCAAATGACGTCGCTTCATGACGTAAAGAATATCTAACAATTTAATTTTGTCGCTAACTTTATTTAAATGGTTGGTAAAATTATAAAATCAAGACTAAACGTAGCGATTACATCGCACTTAAATTCAAACAAATTCGCAGTCATTTTTTTTTCACTTTATTTTTGCCAATCAATCTTTCAGATTATTACTGCCATTGTCGAGTAGTCAATAATATTTCAAGCGTCGTGCGATAATTCAATATTGCGTCGTGAGTCGATATTCTAACAAGATGGTGGATCCCTTGTTAGAATCTTCCAGGGAGTTTTTGTGGCATCTCAGAATTTCATGCTCCGTGGTATTATTTTCCATTCACTTCATCTATGCACAATAAACTAACCATATTACATAAAACACCACCAACTTTACACAATATAGAGTCAAGTAACACAAGATTATGAATAAAATATAACATCCACTACATGACAGACTGAAATCCCGCCAAAAACTCTCAGTCATTTGAATTTTATGAAAAAACAAAACATAATCTAATTTTTTTTTACAACCAGCCAGTATGTCATCAATACTTTGTTTGAGTAAATACTTAGAAATTAATTAATATAAATGGTAAAATTTGTAATATCACGCATGTTGCTTAGACTTTTTTGATGTGTGTATAACGGTGTATAGTAAATCTATATTAATATTATAAAGAGGTAAAAGTTTGTGACGTTGTGTGTTTGTGACGTTATGACGTTGTAGGGGATAATCTCGGGAATACTGGTCCAATTAAAAAAAAAATCAATGTTATATAGCTCATTTATTGAGGATGGCTATATATCATCACGCTAAGACCAATAAGAGCGGAGCACTAATGAAGAATGTTCAAAAATCGGGGTTTTCTCTTCTTGAGTTTCCGCTGCGTGTTAGCGTTAACCCAAAGTAACTATTCCACACGAACAAAGTCGCGAGCAGATGCTAGATTCAAATAAATATGTAAAAATACTACTTAAATCTCGCGCGTTTCATTTGACAATGGGAGATGGTCAATAGAATGCAAAAAATAAGAAACCTACTATAGTCATCCGCAAACCGTGATTCGCGGGCTGGGTGTGACTCTTCCACGAAGTGTTTAGTGCAGACACAGAATATTATGTACTAATTTGCCTTGTAAGAGACGATGAAACATTTATGAAAAGTAATCCTATAGAAAATCCTATAGATATTTTGATAAAAATATATCTACCAAAAAAAACCTTGAGTTAAAAAAAAGTGTCATTGAATAAAATTCAGTTTTGTATTATTCATATTTGCCTCTTCTGGATGACGAGTTTACCGATCACTGGCTGGGGTGGCAACCACCACACTCACACTGATCGGGGTACCTAGCCTAGGCAGTGGACTGTATAAATTGGCTGGAGGTAGGTACCCCTTGAAAATATATGCCGAAAATATTTCTTTATAATCCGGATAAAGGCTCACTCACCTGATATAATGTCTTCTCCGCCGCCGTTGCCGATGGTGAGAGCACCAGTTATTCAAATAACACCCACGAAACACAAAATAGAATTCCGAGCCGCCGTGATAGTGGCGAGTGAGTCCGAATATAAGCGCGGGTCCCGACCATGTGCCGCCGAGCAAGTCCGCCGTGCAAATGACCGATTATCCCAGATTGTCCGTTGACAAACGATGTGTCAAATAAAAAATAATTTTAGCTACCCCCAACTAATTTTTGCCCGAACTGGCCTAGAATGATCTACGAATAATTTCGCGTCGAACTGTTCATGAAATGGCGATGCGCTCCGGTTCATGAAATAGTGATGCGCTCAATAGTTTTGCTGGCGTTACAGCGGCGATCGGTGACGGATGATTTGTCTTTCAGTGGTCGCCGTTGTTTTGGGTTGTAGTGTTTACCATCAGACATAGTAGAGTCACTCTGCCGTGCTACAATAGAAAAAAAATCGAGGCAGAGGAGGATTGCTGATAGAAGTGAAAACTCGATACAGTACATTAGTGCTGTTCTGCTTTAAATTTTAAAATGAATTATAGTGTGAATTATTTCAATTTTATAATTTGTCAATATTAGATATAGATAGGCCGCTATACTACGCGTCACTAGTCTGACGCAAGCCGCGCAAGCGCAATACAGCTGGTCACGTATACTAGCATGTTATGACGCGAAATTCTAAATTTATCTCCTGCCAAAAATACTGCTCAATGTGCGTAAACTAGTTTTCACTTCACGAAAATATTCTTATTTGGCTATTTGTACGAGACAGATACAGATGCCAAACGTAAATGTAGTGTCTGTGACTGATATTATAATGATTATTTAAGTATCGTGGTTTTGTCTGTAACTCTTGTTCTGTGGATTTTCGATAAACGAATCAGAGTTTATCTCATACTTATTCCGATAATTGCCACGCTTCATTTACAGTATATGACCGATTACTGATATAACTACTTATACTAATATTTCTTTTTTTTTTCGCTAATTGTTTTGTTCTGCAGACTCTTGGTCCGCACCTTTAATGCTTTTCCTTTATTTTATTTTTTATTGTCTGTGTAAAAAATCGTATCTGTGAGCAACTGTTGGGTGTTTTTATTTATTTTAAATTAATTATTTACTATTTTATTATGATTCTTTATGGCCATTTTTAGATTATAATCCACAATGTCCCGCGCCGGAGCGTTCGCGGTTCGATGGATATACTAATATTACTAAGATATTAATGCACCGACGACAAAAACATTTTAGCCCTCTGAAGCGGCTAGCGTCCACGTCACGTTGTACTGTTTATTGAGCATTTGCTTCTGGAAGGCCTCTTATGTTGATTTTTAATTATTTTCAGGTTTACAGGCTTCACCTCACCAGATAGATAACATAAAATAATTTTGGAAGAAGGCGTTACTTTGCAATAAACATAATTGAATATTATAAAGAATTCCTTTGCACTTCTGTTTGGAATGGATTGGCCGCTACCACGTTTCATTACAACAAAAAACGATTTTACGAGGTGTACCTGAAAAAGTTATATCTGTAACGAGTATTGCAAAGATCGCAATATTAGTAATAGTAACAACAAAATGAATTAAAAAACGCGTTCTTTTGTTGCAGAAAGACGTGGTAGTAGTCAATAAATTCCAGGCGGAAGTGTAAAGTTACGCCCACTATAATATTTATCCCAAAAAGTTTTACCACTATATCTCCTTCTTTAACGAAAATCCATGATCACAGTAGTAACGTTTCGCTGCTCACGGCAATGTAGTTTTTATCCTAACCCCTGATACGGTACTTTTTTAGAAGAAAGGTATCCTATGTATTTTTTGTACTCCTAAGAACGTATATGCAAATTTTCATTATAATTAGTTCAGTACTTAACACGGGAAAGCGTAACAAACGTAAACTCATAATCACTTTTTTTTTTCTCGAACTGACTACGCTATTGACCTAGCAAGGTCTTAACAGCTTCACCGGACTACCTCATATTCGCATTTATAAAAAGTAGCTGGACGACCGAGCCTAGTTCGGTTCTTTAAAAAGACAATTATTATTTTTCGGTATTTTCAGGCACGTTGGAGGCCTTATAAAAATTCTATCTTCATTGTTCTGGGTACCAAAAAAGGGTTAAAGAGGCTTCTGCAAATTAAAATAAGCTGTTAGGTTTGCATCACAAAATAAACATGTTTTTTAAACAAAGAATTAAAATAGAGACGGTTCGGATTCGAACTGGGGTTAAACGGATTTTCAAAGCGCTTGATTTCCATCTGAGCTATTTTTGTTTTGACAGCGGCGGCGAAATTTACCTTTATATTCTAGCTATATTTTATCATTACCTGAAAACTCAGATAAAAAGTTTTCTATGAATGAATTCTAGCTAGATCGATTTATCGTCCCCGAAACCACCTAGATACTAAATTACATGGAAATTGCTGGCATTGTCTTCGAGATTCTGGATGTATAACAATATACAAATATAAAAGAATTGCTCGTTTAAAGGTATTAGATAGATGACATCGTCACTTCAAATTTGATACATATGTATATGCACACCCTACCGCACCTCCCCGCACACCGTGTGGCATGAACATTATATACTTAAACAGTAATAAACTAGCTACACTCTAAACCTGTTGTCTTATTTACATAAAGACACATCACTGGCGAACAAGATTTCGAATTACCCTCGCGTGCAGCACAAAAGAAGAATATAAAAAAAGTTTTATCTCGGTAATCTACCAATGTTTGATTACAAAACCAGCGAGTGGACAATTTCCAAGGGAAGGCTCGTACAGTTCTTTAAAAGTAACAATATTAAAGAAGATGAAATCAAAAGTGGAATACTATTAACTCACTTTAGTGATGAGTCATACCGCTTAGCACATAACCTGGCATATCCTGACACATTGGAGTCGCTGAATTATGAGAAGCTAGTGAAATTACTCGATGATCATTTTAAACAAAAACAATGTTCATTCGTAGACAAAGCGAACTTTTACGGGCCAAGTAGAAGTCCAGGCGAATCTATAGGAGATTGGGCGGCGCGGCTACGGGGTTTGGCAAGCTATTGCGACTTTGGCACCGAACTGGAGACGAACTTACGAGATCGTTTCGTCCTCGGCTTGGGTCCAGGGCCAGAACGAGATAAATTATTCGAGCAAAATCCTTCTACACTTACGTTGGGGAAATCAATTGAATTGGCAGAGCAGGCGGCGGGTGCAAGGCAGGCAAGGAGTATGCTGGCTACTAGCGAAGCTGGTCTCATCAAAGGAGAGCCGATATTTCGTGCGAGATTTCAAGGTCGAACCGGGCCTGTTGGCACGGACGGCGATGGTGTTAACTCATCGCAACGCGAAACGCGTCGTTGCTCGGTTTGCGGATTGAACAGTCACTACAGCGATAAGTGTCGATACAAGGAACATAAATGTCAAAAGTGTGGAAAAAAGGGATATTTAAAGAAAGTATGTGGTGTTAAAAAAAATGTAAATGTACATCGCGTTGATATAAATCAGGATTGTGACTCTGAAAAAAGCAAAGTTAGAGTTTCTAAAGGAATGCCAGAATTTTAATTTGAGGTACGTGATTAATAACAAACCTATAGCCGTTGACTTAATGTTAGGAAATCAAAATTTAACAATGGAATTAGATTCTGGTTCGGGTAGTTGTGTCATTTCTGAACAGGTGTACGTTGAAGGGTTTTTAAATTTTCCGTTAACTAAATGTAATGTCACTATGTGTTTATATAACGGACATAAAAATCTCTCCGTTGGGATATTTCTATATCGAAGCACACTATAATAAAATTAAAAACAAAATAAAAATATTTGTAGTAAAAAATGGAGGACCCCCGTTACTAGGTAGGGATTTATTGTCCGCGTTTTTTTTTTTTTTTTTTTTATTGTAGCACGGCAAAATGACGGCACTATGCCTGATGGTAAGCACAGTGCAATCCAAAAATAATAGCGACCACCGATTGACACACTATCCATCGCTGGTCGCCACTATCATGCTGGCCTGTAAAAAGCTGGATATGCACAGGCTGATCCCGAAACGCGAATCACTATTACGGGCTTTTTCGCCATATACATGGTGGTCGCGACCCAGTCGGGCTGTAAAACCCTACCACCACGCTTTCGCCATTGCCTCGTTCGTTATTCAGCAGGGTGCACCACGTGCAGGTGAGGTTGGCTTGGGTGTCTCAAGTCTTATGATGTTATTTGACACCCCTTACACTCCAAGTTTAATTTAATTATTACAACTGGTATAAAATGTATAAGTAATAGTAGTGATACAAATATACGCGCATTAATACAAAAGTTTCGTGATGTGTGGCGAGATGAATTAGGTTCATTTAATAAATTTACGGTTAGCTTACATTTAAAGGAAAATTCAACACCAAAGTTTTTTAAGCCGCGAAGGGTATTATGAGGGTATGAGTACTCAAATTGAGGCTGAAAACTGTTCAACCGAGACAACCGACTGTGTTACATCGGATAACCCGGGTGACGTAGTTCGTTCTCCTGATACATCCCCATCTCCACTAGTAGTAGACACACGCCAAAGGCGTAATAAAAAATTCATAGATTATAAGAAATATTTTTAGTATTTGTTTTGTCTCATTGTGTTTTTTTTATTATTGTAAATAATATTTTTGTATTTGGTAGGTTGCGAAAATTAAGTGTGGAGAAGTGATACATATGTATATGCATACCCTACCGTACCTCCCCGCACACCGTGCGGCATGAACATTATATACTTAAACACTAATAAACTAGCTAGACTCTAAACCTGTTGTCTCATTTACACAAAGACACATTATACCTAAAAAAAATATCATTTCTGCGTAGTTAAAATGTTTACTCATAAAGGGGCGTTTCCATTTGGACATTACGAAGATAATATTACAAAAATACACAATTATACGTGTAAATAAGAGATTACGCGGAAACTATAAACAAGGAAATCCCAATATCGACAGATCGGATTTTTTTGGTTTACATAAAACTAGCTTCACGGTTTCGTTCATGTTACTATAGTTTCGGAAACCCTCGGAATTATTCCTTTTTCTGGAAAAAAAAACAACTTATATATTTTCCGTATACCTGACATTGTAAATGCAACATTTCACGACGATCGCTTGCATATTTAAAGTGTGAAAGCGTGTCAAACATACAAACTCACATAAGCATTTATAATGTTATTTATGATAATTAAAACTATGTCAATAATACAGATGGGATAGAAATATAGGGCAGCTCACACGGAGAAGTGAAATGTTTAATCAAATCCGTTCAGTAGTTTTTGCGTGTAGAGTAACCAACTTTCATTCGTCCTCACATCTCTAGTTTAATAGGAATACACTTTTTACTCTCCTAAAAGTTATATTATTAAAATACCAAATAGTATATAATATACAGGACGTTACTTTGCACTTCCGTCTGGAATTGATTGGCCGCTACCACGTTTCACTGCAAGGAAAATCAGTTCATTTTATCTGCGCGAGGTGTATCTGAAAAAGTTTTATTTGAAACTAGTATTCCAAAGAACGAAATATTAGCAACTAAAACAACGAAAAGAATTAGAAAACCGCGTCCTTGTTTGCCGGCTGAACCTGACGTCGATTGACACTGTTGATATGTAACTGTAAGATATATATAAAAAAAATATTGCGTATTTTATATATTGCAGATTAACGTGTAATGATAACCATACTTTGTGACGTGGTAGCGGCAAATCAATTCCAGGCGGAAGTGCAAAGTAACATCCCCTATAATATTTTATGATGGATTTCCGCAAAGTAACGCCTTCTTTATTCAAATATTTTAAAAGATCTCATTACCGCATCTCTGGGTAACATATTGCCAAATTTCCAATGAAATACTGGAAAAACCCTATGCCTGGTTACGTCAAAATATGTGTTCAATATGTTTACGCAGATATCTTACGTCATAAATACCAGTCTACTTTTAATACAGTATTAAAACATCGCTTCTGCGGGACAAAAATATGCGAAGGATACATCGAATCATTCTTATATTATGCGTGCGTATAACTTTGTGATATGTCTGTAACTGTTTTTTATACTTAAAAAACCCTATCACCATGCAATTATTTTATCACGATGTTTTCCTTCAGTTGCAATTATTTGAACATACTGTACGTAGCTTTAATTCCCTCCGACTCCCTCTTCCACTAATGTCGATGGGGGTAAATTTCGCTCCCACACACCAGACTAGGCCCCCTCGGCAGCGGCTCAAGCCTAGATCCGTTCCCATGGCGTGGAACATTTGAGGACGCTGTTCTAGGGATACAGTGACACAAAATTTTGCAACACTGCAACAACATTACACACATCACCTCCACACACGTGCAGGCACACCCCGGGGGAAGTCGCACCACGAGGCCGTGATGCTAGTTACGGCGGGAGCCACTCAGGTTGTTGATAGGATCCAGCGTCTGGGATTGAGGGTGACATTGCACAAATCCGAGGCCTTGTTCTTTCATGAGTCTGGAAATGCGTCACCTCGAGGATTCCAGTTTATTGTAGGAGGCAAGTCCATCGGTGTCGGATCGAGTATGAGATGTCTCGTTATCCTCCATTATAACCGGTAGACGTTCGAGGAACACTTCCGGCAGCTGGTTCCCCGTTTAATGGACACAATAAATGCGCTCACCCGCCTACTACCCAACTTGAGAGGTCCTAACTCCACCTGCCGGAAGCTGTACCTGAGGATCGTGCGATCAATGGCTCTCTATGGAGCCCGTATATGGGCGCATGACCTGACGAACAATAACATTGTTCAATTACATAAACCGCAAAGGGTGATGGCCGTCAGAGTGATATGCGGATACCGCATGATCTCTTTCGAGGCGGGCTGCCTACTAGCTGGATCACCACCCTGGGACCTGGAAGCGAGAGCCCACGCGTCCGTATACGAACGACACGTGTAGGCGCTGGAATAAGAATTGAGTCTCGTAGCTCGGGAAATCAAGACACTGAGGTTCAATCTTCATCAGGTCCGAGTAGTCGATGAATGGTGCCGACGACTTGAGCGATCGAGCTCGGGTGTGGTAATCATAGAAGCCATCCGACCAGTTATGGTTAATTGGCTCATCAGGCGACACGGCACCCTAGGCTTCCGGCTGACGCAGGTACTCTTGGGACATGGCTGCTTCGGGAGCTACTGTGACGCATAGGTCGGGAGCAAATGGCAAAGTGCCATCACTGTGGTTGCGTGAGGGACACTGCTCAGGACACGCTCGCTGAATGTTCTGCCTGGGATGAGCCACGCCACGAGCTCATCACGGCCATTGGTTCGGATCTAGCGCTCACAATCGTCAGTCATAAGATGATTGAGAGCGAGACCGGGTGGAACTCCGTCACGTCTTACTGTGAGAAAGTAATGCTTGCTAAGGAAGCCGCGGAGAGAGAGAGGGAACAGACCACTTGGCTCTCCTCCCGCAGTCGACGAACTACGCGGCGGCGACGGGTCGGTGACGACGTCCGGCTGCCGTAGCGAGGGCCTGCCGTGGGCGATGGACACGAGCATGTTCGTCACCCTGGCAACTATTACACAGGCCCACGTGATTAAGGCGCATTATATTCAGTGCGCCTTCACCAGTTCGTCAGGGAGGGTCAAAAGTCCTTCTTCAGACCACGAGTCGGGGCCCTGATGAGGGGTCAACACCTGCCGGGTCGGGTAGAAACACTGCAGAGGCCGTTCCTGCCCTCTTGGCTAAATGGTGCAAGAAGAACACCTTAAAAAAAAAGGTTAGCTCAGATAAGTCGCGAATTGCATGTATCAGGCAACAGCCCAAACCGACGTGTGCCATGCACCCTTGAGCTAGTAGCCCAAATAAAATTGGCTGAGTGCCTTAAGCGCTTGCCTTAGTAGTCCGGTGAAGCTGTTAAGAAATTGCTAGGTCAATAGCGTAGTTAGTTTAAGAAAAAAAAAGTAATGCCGACAAGGTCGGACTCTGCTCCTCCTTACTTCCAAGTCAACTTTCCTGACCACTCTCACACACATCCGTTCAGTTTGGCTCCGTTCCCGATTAGCTCTGGCCGAATTTATTTTTCTATAATATTTATATTTATATTAAAGTCGTTTCAGGAGTTACTAAATCTTTTTTAGGCCTAGTATCATAATACGTACAATACAATACAACACAACACAATATCAACTGTCATGGCTTTAAGGAGTTAATTATTGTCTCTCATGTTTAAACTGCTCAATTAAATACATTTTTAATTGATCAGAAATTGATATTTAAAAAGATAATTTAAGAATATTTCCTTTACAAAGTGACTTTAACAAGATCATGTCAGTGATCTGATTTATACATTTCTTTTCATTCATTTGATATAGCATATATGAACCCTCATTAATTGTGGAAGTACGAAATAAGATATGGGTTTTAAACGCTCATGTGAACGGTTGCAGGTTACTTTTTCGTTCAGAGTATTTACATTCAGATCTATATTTGGGTAATATATTATACTAGAAATCCCAACGGATGCTATTCCGCCCAGATAATAAAAAAAAACCTTGATGAATTATATCCTTAAACCTTTTACATAGATCTCTTTATCTACTGGTGAAAACCGCATGAAAATCCGTTATGTTGTTTTTGAGTTTATCGCGACAGACAGATGTTACACAGGCCTTTTTTATGTGTAGTAATTGTAATACTAGTCGTAGTGGTTTCACCGGTAGAATACAATTTCGATGTCCACAGGTTCGAACCCCGGTATGTATCGACGATTTTTTACGGAATTCGCGTACATTTAATTTAATTTAAATTGGTAACAGTATTGGCTGACGGTGAAGGAAAACTTCATGAGGAGGGCTGAACCTGAGAAATGTTCTTGTAGTACTGTATGTGGGAGAACAGAACTGTGGATCTCTCAGAGTATGAGATCATCAATATATGGCGTGGTGATTATGGCAATACCTTCCTTCGAGAAGAGGCCTATGGCCCTGCAGTGGGTCTCTTAAACTGATGATAGTGATGACCAGTTGCCTCCATCGGCTTAGCACGGGTGTACTAACAAACAAAATTTTAGCAAGTATCTCTTACAAAATATCACAGCCAAATAACGCTATTTGTTCCTGTGGTAAGGTAACCAGAGTTCCTAAGGATGCGATCTGAAGGGTTGGCATAGTGCATCTGGCACCTATGGTGTTGCAAGCGTCCATAAGCTGTGTTAATCACTTACCATTACATCGCCTGCATGCATATTTACAACAATCGTAGTATAAAAAGAAACCATAATGGGAACTGAAAGTCAATTATGTCAATACTTTTGAGAATATACTTATTTACTTGATGATTGTAAAGGCAATTTTTTCGCTTTTCCGTAAGTCTTTTTAAATATTTTCTTTCATACAAACATTCTCCTGACAAGTTACAAATAAACAAAAAAAGGAATTTGTCAACAGGTTGCAGGGTCTTGAAACTCCTGTATCATGACATGGCTGGTACGATGGTAATTATGGCTTTAGACTACAATCTCATCATGGTTGTATTGTTTTTAACATTCAGCAACTTACCAGTTGTAGGGAAAAACCAATGAAATAAATAATTAAATAACAATAAAGATATGTGTTAATAATAACTCGCGTGGAATAAAATTAACGTACATTAGTTCTAATTAAAGTTTTAATATACATTAATTAAAAAAACTAACAAAAAGCCAGCTCATTTTTATTTAATTTAAATTGTTAATTTAACTTCTTAAGAATTAGCCTGTTTTAGAACCAGAATCGTATTACAATATTTATTATAATATAATAATAATAATATATCATTTAATTCAGACTCACCAAACGATTACATCCATATTTTTGTTATTATTACAAGTTTAAATTGAGTAAAAATAATAAATTATAAATAAATAAAAATAAAAAGTAGGCAGGTTCGGGTGGACCCCCGATGATGTTGGAAATTCACTGTACGACTACATGTAGTCGTATCCAGCGAGCCAACATTGGAGAGTCCCACCGGTCCGTAAGAGCGCGCAGTATGCTGTTGGGGCTGTCGCGCATGCGACGCATAATAGAAGCACACCGTTTGCGCATAATTGCTGCAAAGCCGTCAGTAGCAGTATCCGCGAACATCGTGGAGGCGCTGCAGTAGCGCGGCAGCCCCATCAGCACCCGGAACGCATTATTGTATTGAACGCGCAGATCGCTGTATACTCGCTGCGTATAGTTAACCCACAGGCTGCAAGAGTAAAATGACTGACAGTACGCTTTAAAAAGTGTAATCTTGACAGACCCTGTACACCGTGAAAATCTACGGGCCAACATATTGCATCGGACAGACAGCACACTGCGTTCATTATGCTTCTTATTATAAGTTAGTTATATCTGTATTTTTAATCAAAACTAGTTTTTCCCATCTTCACTCGTGTGTTTTTAGACTAATTAAGAGGAAAAGCATTGATATTCAAAAAACCCAAGATGAACACTTAACGACTAACAGACGGCACACAAAAATTAGTGCATGGTTTTCGTTTATGCACTCATTTTAAATAGTCTCGCGTCGATTACGTTCTTGTATACACAACTTTAAATCATTCAGGTAAGGTTTGTAGGTGGTAGGGCCAAGCTAAAGTTGTTACTGGTTTCAGCATGAATGGATCGGCTCGCCCAGGGTAGTACAACCTTTCACAGAAAACAGACGTGAAGTAGCAGTGCTTGCACTGTTACGTTTCATTCGCTGTCCTCCCCCTCCCCCTAACACAGGCTGGCAACGCACTCGCGACTCCCCTAGTGTTGCTAGTGTCTATAGGCGGTGGTGATCAATTAACATCAGGTGACCCACCTGTTCGTTTGTTTCCTATGATATAAAGAAAAATGTAATATCATAAGTTTATCGCATAACTATAACCACGTATGTGTATTGGGAAGTTTTTGCGGCCGGTTTGAGCGCTACTTTTATTCGAGACGTGCGTCTTGGGTCTTTATATGTTAATGAGGAAAAGTAAGCAATTTTTTTACTGTAGTTCTGAAAGTAAGTTATATTTAATTGTTAGTCTTAAAATATTGAAAGATTTAACATACACGTGGTTGTCACACAGCTACTTTAGCATTTATAAATGAATTTCAGATTTTTACGAAGGAATGTTTTGTTTAGGTTCGTATTTAAAATACAAATTTAATCATAAACTCTTGGACCTTTGCTTCAACTAATCATCATCCAGTGATTGAATTTCAACAATAATAAGGAACACTTAAAAGTTTTGCCCACAGTAGTCCGGTCAAACTTTTACGACCTTTCTAGGTCAATAGGGTAATCGTAGGGGTAGTAGACTACGCTATTTACTTGGTAAGGTCTTTACAGCTTTACCGGACTACTAAGGCGAGCGCTTAAGGCACTCAGCCGATTTTTTTTTTGGCAACTATCTCAAGGGTACACGGCACACCTCGGCTTGGCTGCTGCCTGTTTCATGCAATACGCGACCTATCTGAACTAACCTAAGCTAAGCTAACTATTCATACATGTATGAGTTGTTGAAACATATATGTGTACCAAGCATACATACCTTGACAATTCCTATATGTATTTTCTGTCGGATATTTTCTCTAAATTATTTTAATCTTTAAACAATCACTTGGTATATCTATATCATTGTATTTAAATACCACCATTAAAGTTGGGTTAGCTATTTTCCGATGTTTAGTTTGGAAATTTGGCAACCTAACCAATTTTTTTTTTTGATTTAATTGTTAATTTATTATACTTATTCAATCATTTCCGATAGTCTTTTTTTTATTGTAGCACGGCAAAGTGACTGCACTATGCCTGATGGTAAGCATAGTACAATCCAAAAATAATAGCGACCATCGATTGACACACTGTCCATCGCCGGTCGCCACTATCATGCCGGCCTGTAAAAAGCTGGATATGCACAGGCTGATCCCGAAACGCGACCCGTAGAAGCGAATAACTATTACGGGCGTTTTCGCCATATACATAGTGGTTGCGACCCAGTCGGGCTGTAGAACCCTGCCACCCCGTTTGCGCCATTGCCTCGTTCGTTATTCAGCAGGGTGCACCACGTGCAGGTGAGGTTGGCTTGGGTGTATCAAGTCTTATGATGTTATTCGACACCCCTTACATCCCAAAAGTCTGAATGAATGAAACCACCTTCAGAGGAGCAATTCTGGTACGGACCCCCGCTCACCGTGAAGCAAGCGAGAAGATTGCGACAACGACACCGTGCTAACAATCCGCCATTAAGTGCTGGAGGCCCCCCTCTCCTCACTTTCCCCTCTCCTTTTCCTTTCCTCTTCCCCTCTCGCTCAACACAGACTGGGAACGCACTTGCGACTCCCCCTGTGTTATAGTGTCTAAAAATGGCGGTGATTACTTAACATCAGGTGACCCACTTGTTCGATTGGCTCCTATCATATAAAAAAATAGTCAATAAAAAAACTTCAAATATAATTTATAACTTTATTTTTATAGCAAACGGTTTCATTAAAAATCAAGGACTCAAAACTGAGCTCATCTTCACTGAGTCACGTTAAAATTTTAATAATTCAACTAAATAACCAGTTGTATAATAATATATTTGATATTAAGCTATGTAAGTCTCATCCTGTTGTAAGTAAATGTATACGGAATGATGTGAATAATGATTTAACCTATTTTTTTTTCTCGAACTGAATACCTTATTGACCTAGCAAGGTCTTAACAGCTTCACCGGACTACTAAGGTGAGCGCTTAAGGCACTCAGCCGATTTTATCTTGGCAACTAGCTCAAGGGTGCACGACACAAATCGGCTTGGCTGGTGCCTGTTACATGTAAAATCGCGACCTATCTTAGCTAACTATTCATATATGTATATATCATGAGTTGTTGAAACATATATACCTCAACAACTTTTTTTTTTTTTCGAAATGACTACGCTATTGACCCAGCATGGTCTTAACAGCTTCACCGGACTACTCACCTCAACAACTCCTCCATATATTTATTATCGGAAAGATTTAACCTATTTTTATTTATTCTGTACACTAACGTCAGGTCATTTGTACCCTTATGTCAAATTTTAATAAACACTAAGACTACCGAGGGGTTGAAAAATCGTTTGAACAACAATTGTTAACGTTTTAAGGTTTCTGTGACGTCATAACCGTCCAAGCGAGAAAGTTATTAATTGTATACATTGTAAAGCCGAAATTAAACATACAATACAATAGGTTATGGAATATTATTATACAGTTACAAATATAATCTAAGTGGTATATTGTCGTAACAAAAGATACGACCTGTTTTTACAACTTGCGGGACACCAACATTTTTTTTTTCATAATATTCATACTATAAATATGCAGGACATTAGCAACGAAATATATCAATTTACTAAGAAACCATTTGTTTATTCTATCCTAGTAACTAATAAAAAAATACGATAAAATAAACCAAATGTGATAACTTTAAACACCAGCCGTGTTATTACAAAAAAGTTAGATTTGAATACTTGCTTTATAAAAGTTTGGGTACTTTCGTATTAAATGCACCGCGCACGCCGAACGTTCGACATTTTGTTCTTTTATCTCTGCTTGGTTAGGTTAGATTTGACTTGCGAATAAGGATAACGCGAGATTGCCGCGGCAGCGGTCGGCGAGCGCCGTGCATTTGACTAGACGGTGCCCAAACTTTTCTTAAAGCAAGTATTCAAGACGTATTTAACTTTTTTGTAAGAACACAGCAGTTTTTTTATAATTGTTAATATCATTGTATACACGTCTTTTAAGCCTATTATTGAATGATGACAAAAAGTATGTTTCTAGTTATTTATTATTTGTAATTTTGACGTGACAACGTCTTATAAATTGGTTTGCCGGGTGGCACTTCAAGAAACTGCGTTATTGACGTGACAACGTCTTATAAATTGGTTTGCCGGGTGGCACTTCAAGAAACTGCGTTACGCTCCGCTCACGTTATGCGCTAACAATGAGAGCGAGTGAGAGGCACGCGTCCCTTCCACTCGGGCATGGTTAGCCCGCCTAAGAGCGAGAGAGACTACTATACGAATGAATATTCACATTAAAATTATTTTACCACTCAAAGTCGTTGTCACGTAAAACTTTCGCCCGTATACCGACTTTACAGGCAACCAATTTTTTTTTTTTATGCCAAAGACAACAAACAGGCACACAGCCCACCTGATGTTAAATGGTTACCGTCGCCTTGGATAATTGCAACACCAGGGGCATCGCTGTTATGTTGCCGACCTTGAAGAGTGCGTTTTAAATCTTTTTGAAGAGCCCCATGTCATAATTCCCCCAGTCTGTACTGTATCAGGAACTCATTCCACAACGCCAAAGTGCGCATAATAAAGATTCTAAAAAAACCCTACGGTTGTTGCCTTTTTGCTGTGTTTTAGGGTGTGTGGATGAGCAGCCAGCCAGTAGTGGGTGGTGCGAGTTTGGAAAGGGAGGTGGGTGCACCATATTAAAAAGTTTTTCAGAACACTCTCCGTTGTACGATACAGAATGCACAGACACCCAATGTCTCTGCGTAATTCTAATGAGTCTAGACCGTATGTCAGCTCGGACCGTTAACAATGCGAATAACTCGCCTTTGTACGGAGTGAAATGTACACGGAGTGTAATTTATTTCATTTGTCTACAATAAACAAACTATATCATTCGAGATGCCATTAACATTACATAATATACCATAGTTAAATAAAAATAAAATATCAACAAATATTAAAATCTCACCAAGAAAACAATGTAGAATTGGACACTTCGTTAGCTTCTCATGTTTTTTTTTTAGTTTCTCGTAATTATCTTCTGGATATTCATACTTAACTATACTTGTTATATCATAGTAGGCAAACGAACAGGTGGGTCACCTGATATTAAGTGATCACCACTGTCCATAAACACCAGCAAAACCAGAGGAGTCGCAAGTGCGTTGCCAGTCTGTGTTGGAGGGGAAGAAGAAGAAAAAGAAGAGGAGGTGGGCCTCCGCTGCTATCACTGACCGAGCGAAGCGTAACAATGCAAGCACTGTTACTGCACGTCAGTGTTTCTGTGGGTCGGGTGGTAGTACCTGGGGCGAGTCGGCCCATTCATGATGAAACCATTTATAGCTTCAATGTGGGTCTACCACCTATCTAAAACCTAAGTACTCTACGGGTATCATGATTGTATGTAAAACAAATTATTACTTACGATAATTTTTTTAAGGTGGTAGAGCCATACTGAAACAATTACTGGTTTCAGCATGAATGGGTCAGCTCGTCCGGGGTAGTACCATCCTACCCATAGAAACACTGACGTGAAGTAACAGTGCTTGCATTGTTGCGTTTCATTCGGTTAGGGAGAGAACTGCAGGCCCACCTCCCTTCCCCTCGCCCCTCCATTCTCCTTTCCCCCTACCCTTTACCCCAAACAAAGGCTGGCAACGCACTTGCGACTCCGCTGGTGTTGCAAGTGTCTATAGACGGTGGTGATCACTTAACATCAGGTGACCCATCTGTTTGTTCGCCTCCGATGACTTAAAAAAATCTAGGCCGTAATTATTCTATTTATACCATACCTACTACTATACACTATTGAAGTATCTTAGAGTGTTTTAATCACTATATAGGTTGTTAACCAAAAGGGCAATGGCTCACATTATCTGTCAGAACAGAGAAGTAGAGGTGGTCTGTACCTGGTGAAAGCATTTCGTGTCTCTAGGCAATTTGGTTTACTGTTACCCACCGTATTAGTTATTGACGATTGGAGGTAAAAACGCAAACGAAAAACGTATATTGCTGATAACAAAACTAGGGATGATCGATATTCATCAAACCTCGTTTTCTGAGGTGCTTTGACTCGTCACCGTTTTTAGGAATTTTTTATCTTTGCATTTATACGTATATCCTTTTAATCCACATTTTATATACATAGCGTGATAAACAAACGTATAGTCGGTCTGTCAGGAAAACGAATTACACTCTTTTTTATACTCAACAGGTACGCGCTTGGTCACAATCACACCTGATGGTAAGTGACGATGAGGTCGACTATGTATCGCGCTTACCCTCTAAATGCCTATTCACTCTACTCCTGAAGACTCCCAAGTAAGACTCTGTGAGCATTGTGACTATTTATCCGAGCAGATCTTCTCTCTACAATAACTACGACATAGAACTAAATGTCCGGTTTTTTTTTTTCTCAAACTGATTACGCTGTTGTCCTGGAAAGGTCTTTACAGCTTCACTGAACTATTGAGGCGAGCGTATGTCCAGTTACCGATGTCTTGCTTTTTATAGGTCGAATATGGTGGCGCTAATGTAAATGTTCCGGTCGCGTTGTAGCCATACCGGAAGTAGATGTTTAAATCATTTGAATATCAACTTAATGTGTAAAAATATTATAAAGGCCATATTAAATAGTTAAAAATAATTATAAATATATAAATCAATATAGTAGCGACATATCTTTGAGAATTTCTTAAATCAATACGAAATCTTACTATGTAGGAAGTAATTGATGTATGCTGTTAACACAAACACTTGCTAAGCGGCGTATATGCTGGCATGCGTGATAGACATCTAATTTTTACCTAATTGTGCCTAAGACTTCATTTGCGTGGAACGTCGTCGTCGTAGTTAAATCGTGTCTTCATTAAAATTTTAATAACTTTTGACAAGACACATATTAATAAAATAAACACTAACGGTGTCATTACAAAAAAGTTAAATACTTGGTTTAAAAAAGGTTTCGTAAGAAAGGCATCGCGCTTGACCGAAGCAAGATCGCGTTATCCTTTTTTCGCAAGTGTAACCTAACCTAACCAAAGCGAGACAAAAGAGCAAAACGGCGAACATTCACCGAGTGATCTTTTTAAAGCAAGCGATCAAAACGTGTTTAAGTTTTTTGTAATAACACCGTAAATGTTACTTGAAGATATGTTTTATAATTTTCTTAGAAACGTTTTATCATGAACGTATTATTTTAGCAGTGAAGGGTGTTTAAACAAACATTTTTAAAAACGATTGAGATATATTTTATCGTTTAATCCTAGACACCTGCAACCTTTTTTTATCTAACACGTCTAACACAGACACGTTGGAATTACATTCTTATTACATGTATGGAAAGAATTGTAGTATGGCAAATGAACTGTACTAGGCTTGGTGGTAAGCGTCGTACAACCCAAATACAACGACGGTATAGGAGTTATAATCAATCCATCGCCGCTATCATGCGTTAGGTAGTAGATTTTTCCACGGTCTTTGCTATTATGTATCCTACAGTGTTCGAGCATAAATTGGTTGGGGATAAGCGAAATTCTTTTTTGACACATCGTTTGTCAACGGACTACGGGGACAATCGGTCACTTGCTCGGAACCCGCGCTTACATTCAGACTCGCTCGCCCCTACCACGGCGGCCCGGAATTCTATTTTTTGTGTATTATTTTGGATAACTGGTGCTCTCATCATCGGCAATGACGGCGGAGAATACATTATATCAGGTGAGTGAGTTTTTATCCCGATTATAAGAAAATACTTTCGGCACATATTTTCAAGGGGGTTCCTGAAGCCAATTTATACAGTCCAGTGCTTAGGTTAGGTACCCAGATCAGTGTGGGTGTGGTGGTTGCCACCCCATACAGTACCTACTATTATATACAGCAGGCAATTTATCGAATGCCTATAAAATGAATTCGAATAAAACAGCAATAATAATGAAAAGGTAAAATTTGATTTCGTAACTAATTTTCCAAATTGATTTATTATCCAAGTAACCAATTAGTTTCAGTGAAAAGTATATTATTGTGTGTGTTGATATGACGAATTTGTTTATTGTTTCAGTTTTCAAGGTTATCAGGATTTTGGGCTTCGTAATATTTGCGTTATTCAGACGAACGTCTGTAATTTGAATTGACATTGATTTCAGAAGAATAGACTTTAGTCCTTGGGATTTTGTTCTTTGTTTAAACTTTAACAATTGCTGCAGGAACCGGTTGATGTAATTTACTACGCAACAATTGCTTATGTTTGATACAATAAAACAAGTGTTACCTACCATTTTGCTTGAGAAACAATTGAAAATCGTTAATTCCTTGATCCTTTTGATTACCAGAGGAACAATGAAATTTCTCATTACCTAATTATTATGAAAGGGAAATTTGTTAAGTAAAAAAAATCCACCTAATTTACTTGTAATATTTTGACTGCTCGACAAGAAACGTGTGGATATTTTTCTTCTATCTTTAGGAGGACAGCTTGCATACCCAGGATTAAGCTCTGTAGCTTGGGATACTTTAAAAGCATACAAAGGATTCATAACTATTTGGATGGTAAAGTACTATGTAATACATGAAGCGATAATTGCTTAGTTGATGGCGTCTTTGAACACAGCGTCGGGATACTTTAAAAGCATACAAAGGATTCATGACTATTTGCATGTTAAAGTACTATGTAATACATGAAGCGATAATTGCTTAGTCGATGGCGTCTTTGAACACAGCGTCGATAGACGCAGATTCGAATCCTTGCTACTACACCGGAGCTATCAGTGACGGAAAACATTATGATGTAGACGTAGCATAACGATATGATTTTTACCAAGTTCAGCTGGTTACCTACCACACTCGAGTTGAAAATCAATTGCCAAATACCTGTTGGTATGTTTCGAGAGCTGCACTCGAAAGCCTTCCTTCTCTAGGTTTGGCATGTTCACTATCTTTAAGCACTTCGTTACTAACATCAAGAAGATTGTGGTCGTACGCTAAAAACCTACAAAGTAAAAAAATATATATAAATCATATAATGTTATAATTAAATTGCATTTGAAGTGAATTTCTCTCTGTGACTGTATCGCTATTTGAAGTGGGCGTCCAAACTATTATCTAAACCTAGTTTGCAAATATTTTACCATCTCTTTTAGAACCGTTCTAGATTTTGTTCGTTTGGCCAAATTGATGTATTGCAATACTCTTAAAAAATCTTTGATATTTCGAATTTTTTAACCAGAAATTAGCTATAAAATTCTTTGATTATTACAAAGCTCTCGACAGCTAATTTTACGGCTTGTCTTTATGTTAAATTATTGGAACATTATAATACGACACGTTAGGTGTTACTTTGAGGAAATCAATCAAAAGTACCTGAGTGGATGTCACTTTAAACTTCTGCTTGGAATTGATTTGCAGCTGCCATGTTTCACTAGAACAAAAAATGTTTGATTTTTTTGCACGGCGTTTACCGAAAGTAGTTAATGTAAATATAGTAGAAATATTAAAATGGACATTAATTTACCTTTTATTACTAGTTTCAGATTTAACTAACTCAAATACACGTTGAATAAATAATATGCTTTTTTGTAACAGTGAAACGTAACAATGGCCGATTAAGACCAGGCGGACATACAAAGTAACATCGAATGAAGTACTTAATCTATAAAATATCAGAAAAATTCAAATATTGTTTACTTTACTACGTGAAACAGGAGGAAAAGCAGCATTTAATTCATCCCTTTCTATGTGTGCTTTTTCTATGGCTGAATCGTTTAAATTAAAAGGACCAGTCGCCAATGTTTTCCGACAACCGTACTTTAAAGTCATTATCTTTTTTTGGCTTAAAATCTTTAAGTACAAGTGCCGTTCAACATAAAAAAATTAATGATATCATACGAGAACTTCTTAAATTGTCCTTATAAAATTGATTCCTTATTCGAATTTAAGACATTAAATAGTAAATGAAGGTCAAGAGGGGCCTCCACAAAACGTGACTGTAAGAGCTTGGAAAGGATTGGTCATTTAAATCTTCGAAATCCTAAGTGTTTGTTATATTTCGAGCAGAGATTATTAGCTATATTTGTCGTTAATATCTCAAGATCACGGTAAATTTAGAAACGGTTTATAGAATAATTCAGTAATTTAACAATAAGCAATATTTTTAGATTTGTCTGCACCTTTGGAGGTTACATAATATATGTGGGCTTGAGATGAAAGAAAAATATTGTGCGTCGTATCGTAATATGCGTTTATTTTCTCCATTTTCAATAATAGACTGTTAATAATTTCTTCGTGTAATTTCTTAATTTAATTTCTTCGCTTGTTCTGTTTGTCTCATTTTGTAGGCGTTACGCTCCAGGATGTTCGATAGTGTACAAGTGTGTTAAAAATATGTTTGTGATCAAACTCTTTTCAACAAAAAGGGGGCATTTAGGAGAGTGACTTATTTTACTGCCAATTTTAACTAATTTGAATATCTAACGGAACCCATGCTGCGGTAACCAAATACAACGCGACTGGTTAGTCGCCAGCAATATTTTTATAGGATAATCATTAGTCGGTTCTCGTTCTAAATCAATTAAAACAATATTCGTCCTAATTATCTCAAGAAACGCAAAATTAATATAAACTCAACCTTAGGCGATCTACGCAAAAACGAACTGGTAGTAATAAGGAAAGCAATGAATTACATCATGCCATGCAGTTCCGCTCACGACCCCCTCCTTGACCTGCACTCCGCTTCCCTTTGTTCGACTGTATAGCGTTACATAATGATTAACTTTGAATAGCACCCCTTTAATGTTGTTCATTGAACCTCACTTTTAAAAGGTTTAGAACAAAATTTAACTGAGGTTCTCTTTGTCGTTTATTAATATTTGTTTCTACATTATTATTTTATATGTCGAATAAAACCATGAACTACCAACGGATTGATAGACTCCAAACTTGAAATAGTCACCTGGTATAATTAAATAAAAATCATCAAGTTATATCTAACCCACTTTTTTGAACATTTTTCATTACAACGAGCGTGTGTTTTAAACCAATTATTGTATTAATATTTATTAGTTAGTGTCAAATATTTTTTGGCTGTTGCATAAAAAATATAATATTTTCTAAACATCAATGTATGTAAAGAGGACATTTTGTCGTGTAATGTATGTTGCACGGTGTTTTTTCAATACATCTGTATATAATACCTATTTGTATATTGGCATCTGTTTAAACATATGAGCCATGATTTACAAAGCCGATTTACTTTCTGCTTTACACGTGATCCTTCATTATATCTTGCTTATATATAATTTATATTATTCATATAAGTAACAAAAGACCGGTTATTTTAAAATAATATTGTAATTTATTAATTCTGTATAAAAATAGAATAACAAAAACCTTATTTATGTTTTTACGCTTGGCATATATTTCAAAGTGATTGATTTTAAAGTTTATAATCATTATTATAGGTGTTATCAATTTTTAATAGAAGAAGAATGTCTTTACCGTTGGATAACAATCACACACAACGACACAGTGCGCACATGACGGCAAACGTCTTTCTTTCCTAATTGTCATCTCAGTATCCCCATTTTAATATACAATGATTGTTAATATTTTTTATTCTCTACTGTTATATGGGTCCAAAATAATACTTGTCAAACCTTTTTTTATTATTCATAAAGCACAATATACATTTCTAGAACTAGCCAGTTGCATTAAGATGTTTAAAAATGGAACGACATTTGAAAATGGAACTCTGGCTTTAAAATGCTGTTTTTTTTTTTACTTTATTTTTGGCAATCAATCTTTCAGATTGGAGGTTTTGGCGGAATTTTAGTCTGTCATGTAGTGGATTTTATATTTTATTCATGATCTTGTGTTATTTGACTCCATATTTTGTAAATTTGGTGGTGTTTTAAGTAATATAGTTAGTTTATTGTGCATAAGTGAATGGAAAATAATACCACGAAGCATGAAATTCTGAGATGCCACAAAAACTTCCTGGAAGGTTCTAATAAGGGATCCACCATCTTGTTAGAATATTGATTGACACGACGCTTGTAATATTATTGACTACGCGACAATAGCAGTAATAATCTGAAAATTGTTTTTACATTTTGGCGCTGTTTACATTACTATGAATTGAAACCGTGGAAATTTTCATAAATAAAGGCAGACATTCAGTCATTCAGAATACAGTGTCGAACTATCATAATGCAACTTTTTTCTGTATTCAAAAATCGAGAATTATTCACGCGGTCAAAAGTTTACAATACATAAGATCTTGTTAAATAATATAAAATTTTGGGGTGTAAGGGGTGTCGAGTAACATCTTAAGACTTGAGACACCCAAGCCAACCTCACCTGCACGTGGTGCACTCTGCTGAATAACGAACGAGGCAATGGCGAAAGCGGGGTGGTAGGGTTTTACAGCCCGACTGGGTCGCAACCACCATGCATATAGCGAAAAAGCCCGTCATAGTACAGTCACTATGTCGTGCTTCAATAAAAAAAAAGCATGTTTCCGAGGGAAAGTGGCATAAAGGAAATTAATTTATTCATATGAAAAATTGTATTGAAAATAAGAATCACTTTATTGAAGATCAATAAAGTTATTTTTGCTTCTGGAAGCATTTAGTTCGCCCCACGTATTGGATCCTAATTTAGTAGTAATATTAGGAGTATATCGTGGATTTTAAGAATATACCCCTGAAGTTTTGTTGATTCGGATTTGTTTATGTACCCTACAAATAACGGTGTCGAGGCCAGGTCACCTATTATCAAAAATTGCACCGAAAAGGACAATACGTCCTGAATGTCATTTTAATGTACGAATGTCGTGACCGAACTCTATTTATTCTTTTCTCTTAAATTTAAGGTAGAAGCGACATGCAGTTTACATCTCAAAGAAAAAACAAGGAAACTTTAGTCGAATATCGTAAATTATGGTCGGATTCAAGAATATTACTGTCGTCGATAAGTGTCGATAAGGAACTCAATCACGCCGTTCTCAACATTCACTCAATTCTTATTGGTACAATGTGAACTTATATGGAGACTTGTTTAAGAAAAATTGTGTATACTTGATTAAAACATATAAGTATGTGCGAGAGTCTTCGACGGGAACTTGATTGATCGTGTAGTGTTTATTTTTAACTTATAAATTCAGTGTTTTAGACAGGATAATGTTTTGATGTGTAGATTTAAAGCATTATATGCTAATAGGCGATTACCTCAAGCAGTAAAGTTGCATGTATTCTCAATTTTCCGATAATAAATATATGGAGGAGTTGTTGAGGCGTGTATGCTTGGTACACATATACGTTTCAACGACTCATACATATATGAATAGTTCTAGGTTAGCTAAGATAGGTCGCGATTTTGCATGCAACAGGCAACAGCCAAGCCGAGGTGTGCCGTGCACCCTTGAGCTGGTTGCCAAAATAAAATCGGCTGAGTGCCTTAAGCGCTCGCCTTAGTAGTCCGGTGAAGCTGTTAAGACCTGGGTCAATAGCATAGTCATTTTGAAAAAAAAAAGTAAAGTAGTATGTTTCTAAAAAAATTTAAAAGTATGTGTTAATTGTCTATCTAAATGGATTTATTGAAACATTATCTCAATGTATTCAACTTGATTATGATATTAGTAATATTTTTTCTAAGATTATTAATACAAAATTTCAATCTACTGTTTTTTTTTTCGCCGCAGCTTTCCTCGCTTAAATGCTATTTAACATATCTACTGCTTTCTTTTTTTATATATCATGGGATGCAAACGAACTGATGGTTCACCTGATGTTAAGTGACCACCACCGTCCATAGATAGTTGCAAAACCAGGGCAGTCGCATGTGCGTTTCCAGCCTGTGTTGACGGAGGAGGGGATTAGAGAGGAAGGGAAGAGGTAAGTGGGAAGGTGAGGAGAAGTGGGCCTCCGGCACTCTCAATTACGGAACGAAAGCAACAATGCAAACACTGTTACTTCACGTTGATTTTCTGTGAGAGGGTGGGATTACCCCGGACAAGACGACCCATCCATGAAGAAGCCGGTAATAGCTTCAGCGTGGCTCTTCTTGTACTAACACCGATAATGTATAAAAGAATGAATCTAGTAAATTACTACATAGACATACTGTAAACTATAAGAATGTAGTTAATAGCCTTTTGTTCTGCAAATGTTATTTTCACCGCAGAACAATAATTTTCTGCGGTTAAAATAGATAAACGAATGCTTAGTGTTTTGCCAACTATTTAATTGTATATTGCACTTAATGTTTCTGGTCTTTATTAACAACGGCATTACAGGGCAGAATTTCCGGAAAATGGGAGAAATTAAACCGGTTAAGGTATTTAAAAAAAATTATGTTACTATTCGGGTCGTATTTAGAGTAATAATAGTTACTAGAATAGATCAATCTTAATTAAATATACAATTAAAATTATATCTTTCTACTTATTTTTTTTTCTGGAACTAACTACGCTATTGGGCTAGCAAGGCCTCAACAGCTTCACCGGACTACGTCTCTTTACTTATCTATTTTTAAAAGATATTGCAGAACTGGTCACGCATTCCTGTGGCTCAGTTATCACATGTTGAATAAGAATTGAAAAACAAATTTAAAATTAAAACGTGGCTTTATCTATGAAAAATCTGTAATAGTCGGTCCTACAGTTTTCTGTCAACAGACTAAAGCGCCATCTGTCCGAGATTGATGAAACTGACGATTAAAAACAATAATCAACATTGACATTCATTTAATTGACAATTAAAAACTATTGGGGCTATTAATCGAAATATAAATTATTCTATATCTTAAGTTGGATCAAATTAAACATAAATACCAACTTTCATGGAGACCGGTTGAGTTTTTGCGGAGATCATCGTGGCCAAATAACATGACACGGCTCTGATCAAACAAAATCCTGAAAATTAACCACAGTGCCATTTATTGAGTCCAATTATGACTCAAAACCATTATCGAATTCACCGGTACACACTCAAAAAATATCATCCAAATCCGTCCAGCCGTTTAGAAGTTGAGTGACATATACGCGTACAGAAGAATTATATAAATATGAAGCTAGATTTTTTATGTAAAACGTCTATAGGCGGAGGGTAAACCTGATTATTGGCGTGGCGACGCAAATTACGAACGTTACGCTATTAACGAAATACTCAAAAATATTTGCAACCCTATCTTGTAGGCCACTTGTTCTACTAGTGTTACACACCGCGCCAGTGCGTATTCGAATTTTTGTATTTTTTATTTGGTAAAAATGAATATTTATGTAATAAAATAAATAAACAATTATTATTTTATGGAACTAATTTGTAATTTTTGTAGCTTGATCTTTTCACTAGCTATGCCCGCGACTTCGTTCGCGAGGAATACGAATGGGCTAACGCTAACACGCAGTGGAAGCTCTCGAGGAGAAAAAGGAACGATTTTAATATATTGCCTATAACCATTCTCGATAAATGAACTACATAAAGTTAAAAAAAATTTCAAATCGGACCATTAGTTCCTGATATTACCCCTACAACGTCACAACATAAGAAACTCGCAAACTTTACGTCTTTATAATATTAGTATAGATTATGCCATAACTCATTCCTGTCGTTATCTGTTCTTTTATGCATATAACTTATACAAAATAACTTTGAGATTTAACATCTGCCAGGCGTCCCGTGATGGGTCCATTTTTTATAATTTTGGAAGGAATTTAATTACTTTAAAAATAAATTAGAATATATATATATATATATACATATATATATATACGAGTATAAGCACCTGTATTGGCGTTAGAGTAACGTCATCTGAATACAACTCTGTGATTAACATTCATGTCATTATCTAATTGCTGTGTCGCTTGTTAATTGTCACATACGTTTATACTATTCATAGATTAAGTACCCAATGTTGGCCAATGGTTTACACGTTGCGGGAAACGTGCCCCGCTCTTATATGATTTCGAGTTTGCACCAGTTTACTTTGTAATTAAACATTGAACTTGCTTTGAAGCGACGTATTTCTTCGCTTGGAACATTATAATATTGGCCAACATTTCAGTTATAATATACAGTAAACGTTTACAAATATTTAAATAAGAAATGTATGATACGATACATAATTAATTATGCTGTGTGGTGCCGGCAGAGTAGAATAGCACCACCCCATATCTTCCCGTGGGTATCGTAAAAGGCGATTAAGGGAGTGTGAGATAGTACTGACCCCTTGTATTTTCTCACCGGAATACTGCACCATCTGTCCGAGTCCTTCTCTGGTCGTAACGGTCCCCGTTCCACTGGGTCCAGAAGAACAAGGACGAGTATGTGCACCTGTGTTTGCGCGTACACTTATGCACCTTAATATATCCTGCGCATCTGACCGCTTCTACTACTGGACTCCGAGTACGCAAAAGTCCTGTGGCGATAGGTACAGGTAGAGAGGTCTACCCTGATGCAAGCTAGACTTTGTCTGATACCTGCACACAGGCGGTCCCGGGGGTGTGAGTACACGCCGTGGTCGCTTCCGCGCTACAAATTTGGGGCGACGGCACGGACTCGGCAGCACTCGGGATGACAAAGCAGCCCTGTTTAGGGAGGCACTGCTTTCCCCGCTCAGCCGGGGAGGGGGCTAGAAAAGGTGCCCTAAAAAATGCTCGTCCCAACTTGTCAGATGGTAGTAACCGCGGCTATCATCGCATCATCCAAATCGTGGTCGACGTCGCAAGTATAATTTTAAAAGAACACCTGTTATGACGTTCGGTGCGTGGAACGTGCGAACGCTTCTCGATCGAGATGGCAATGCCTGCCCTGAACGTAAAACCGCCATAGTAGCTCGGGAACTTCATCGCTATAACGTGGATGTGGCTGCTCTCAGCGAAACACATCTTCCCGATGAAGGAGAGCTGGTGGAAGTAGGTGGTGGCTACACTTTCTTCTGGAAAGGTACCGCTACCTCCGAAACTCGACGATCAGGTGTCGGTTTCGCCATCAAAAATCACTTAGTAAAGCGTTTGGAGGAGTACCCTATACACATCTCGGACCGTGTTACCACACTGCGCCTTCACCTGGACAAAGACAACTACCTTAATGTCATCAGTGTCTATGCTCCAACGCTAGACAAGTCTGATGACATCAAGGATAAGTTCTATGAGGAAGTGGCTTATTGCCTCGATAGCATAAACGCCAGAGAGCAGATTTTATTGCTAGGCGATTTCAATGCCACGGTTGGTCGGGACTACGAGGCTTGGCCTGGAGTTCTGGGTAGACATGGAGTTGGCAACATGAACAGCAATGGTCAGTTGCTGCTCAGTCTTTGTGCTCAATACGGTCTGGCAATTACGAACACTATGTTTAGACTTGCCGCCAAGTACAAGACAACATGGATGCACCCAAGATCCAAGCATTGGCATTTGATTGACTATGCAATCGTAAAGCAAAATGACTTCAGCCAAGTGCAAGTCACCCGCGTAATGCGTGGTGCGCATTGTTGGTCTGATCACAGACTTATTGTCACTAAGCTGCGAATCCGCCTCCGTCACCCGCGTAGATTTCCTATAAAAAAGCTTGCGTCTTTGAACGTTGATAAGCTAAAAGATCTCGCGGTTAGGGTGAACTATTCTGAAGCTCTGTCTAAAAACCTGTTGCCAGCTTATGAGCTAGGTGATGTTGTTGCTGCCTGGCAAACTTTGTCATTTCATATCATGGATACCGCTTCAACTGCACTAGGTAAAAAAATCCGTCGCAACGAAGACTGGTTTGATGGAAATGATGAAGTCCTGCGGGCAGCATTGGACAGACACCGAGAACTCCTGCGACAGCACAAAAGACGAAGTGGAAGCGTTGCGGTCATAAAAGCTAGTGACCTCGAATTGCGGAAGCTGTCTCGAAATATGAAAGACATATGGTGGCAGGACAAAGCTAGACACATGCAATGGCTCACTGATACAAACCAGCTGGGAGAGTTCTACAGTGGGGTACGTAAGCTGATTGGTACAACCTACCATGCAAGGGTGCCTTTAAGGTCTCTAGACGGTAGTCACCTGTTGACGAGCAAGGAGGATGTACTAAAGTGCTGGGCTGAGCACTTCAATACTCTGCTGAATGTGGATCGATCAGCTGATCTACAAAGCATCAGTTTAATGCCTCAGCTCCCTTTTGCATTTGAGCCGGATGAGTCTCTATCGCATGACGAGGTTGCTACTGCCATCAGACAGCAACAAAACAAACGGGCGGTTGGCATTGACCTTATACCGGGAGAGCTGATAAAATACGGAGGAGAGGAGTTGCACATATATGTGTGGGAACTATTTGTTCGCATGTGGGAGGAGGAGCGCGTTCCGGATACATTTAAAGTATCGCGCATAAGTGCTCTCTACAAGAACAAAGGTGACCGTTCGGACTGCAACTCATATCGCGGTATTTCGATCCTTACAGCCCCCGGAAAGGTCTTTGCGAGAGTTCTCTTAAACCGCCTAAAGAACTTGTCCGAAAAGATTCTGCCAGAAACCCAGTTTGGCTTCCGACCGGATCGAGGCACATGTGAAGCTATATTCTCTGTGCGTCAACTGCAAGAAAAGAGCAGAGAACAGGATCGTCAGCTGTACCTTTGCTTTGTTGACCTGGAGAAGGCTTTCGATAGCGTGCCTCGGGAAGCTCTATGGTTGGTGCTAGGTAAGCTCGGGTGCACAGAAAAGTTTGTGAGACTTCTCAGACTCCTGCATGATAACATGCAATGCTGCATTGCCGTAGACGGTGAACAGACAGACTTCTTCCCCGTTACCTGTGGGGTGAAGCAAGGATGCGTCTTAGCACCTACTCTGTTCGCCTTATACTTTGCGGTAGTAGTAAGAGAAGTCTTAGAAACTGTTTCTCAAGGAGTTCGCATCCGCTTCCGCACAGACGGCAGTCTTTTCAACTTGGCTAGACTTAAGGCTCGCACTAAAGTCTCATACGCCTTGATCACTGAGATCATGTATGCTGATGACTTGTGCTTCTTAGCAGTATCCCCAGACGGCCTGCAGCAGCTGATGTCCGCATTCCACCAAGCCTGTCGTAAGTTTGGCCTGAAGATCAGTGTCAATAAGACGGAGGTGATGTCCCTGGACATACTCGGTCACGAGACACTGACCATAAAACTTGGTGAGGATGTCCTGAAGCAGGTGGATAAATTTCGCTATCTGGGGAACACTGTAACATCTAAGTGTGACCTTGATGCTGAGATCAATAGCAGGGTGGGTGCTGCAGCTGTGGCATTTGGTAAGCTATGTTCCAAGGTCTTCTGCTCGCATGATCTTAAGCTAGCCACGAAAATATCTGTTTACATGGCAATCGTGCTGCCAAACCTCCTATATTCCTCTGAGACGTGGTGTGTATACCGCCGCCACATTCGCACTCGGATCGCTTCCACCTTAAATGCCTTCATACCATCATGAAGATCAGATGGTCCGACAAAGTGCAAAATACTGAAGTTTTGCGACGAGCCAATGTTGGTGGCATTGAAGCTTATTTAATGCGTCGACAGCTTCGGTAGTGCGGTCATGTATCACGTATGACGGGGGAGAGAGTGGCGAAGCACATCTTCTATTCTGAACTGGTGGAGGGAAAGCGGAATCCCGGTGGTCCCCTCCTCCGGTACAAGGATGTCCAAAAGCGTCATATGAAGAGATGCAATGTAGAGCCCTCTTGTTGGGAAAGTTTGGCAGCACAACGGCCAGAATGGCGCAGGATGGTAAACAGCCAAGTACGCGAGTTCGAGGCTCAGCGTAAAGCTGACCTTGATACCAAACGCGACCAGTTAAAGGCTCGCCCTCCTGCTGCCATAACATATCATTTTGAGAACGGCGTACTTACGTGTCCTCAATGTTCACGAAGTTTCGCCACAAAGATAGGCTACATAAGCCATCTTCGAGCACACCAGCGCCGCTTATAAGTTTAGGGGTCAAAGTGGTCGCCATGGCCGAAACCGATCGGACCAATCATCATCAATTGAATGTAATAATGTAAAATGTAATACTAGTAAAATACATTTGCGAAATGAAAAGTGTCTTTGGATTTGTCGTATAATATGGGCTTCATTTGTTTTTATTTTATACTAGCCTCTGCCCGCGACTTCGTTCGCGTGGAATAGTTACTTAGAACCAACGTTAATACGCAACGGAAGCTCTCAAGAGAAAAAAAATCCGATTCTGAAATATTCTTCATTGGTGCCCCGCTCCCATTGATCTTAGTGTGATGATATATAGCCTATAACCATTCTCGGTAAATGAGCTATATGACATTGAAAAAATTTTTCAAATTGGACCTGTAGTTCCTGAGATTACCCCCTACATCGTCACAACGTCACAAACACAAACTCACAACGTCACAAACTTTACCTCTTTATAATACTAATACAGACTAGGTTATTACCGCGACTTCCTCTGCGTTGTAGTAACTTCTTTTGGCGCGTTGAGTTGGCGAACTAGTGGGTCACCTGATGTTAAGTGTTCACCACTGTTTATAGACACCAGCAACATCAGAGGAGTAGCAAGTGCGTTGTTAGCTTGTGTTGGTGGAGACGAGAGAAGGAGGAAGGAGGAAAGGGAGAGGAGGGAGAGATGGACCTCCACCGCTCTCATTGACGGAACAAAACGCAACAGCAATAATGCAAGCATTCTTACTTCACGTCGGTTTTATGTGAGAGTGTGGTAGTACCCCGAGCGAGCTGATCTATTGATACTGAAACCAGTTATAGCTTTAGAGTGGCTCTATCGTCTAACGAAAACATCAATTATTATGACATTATGCTCAAAAGAGCGTTCCGTCACCGAAACCAAAGTCAGTTTCTTCTATGCCCGATTCATTCATTGTATAAAATTTGATATTTTTATTGTTCAGAAGTCAATTTTTCTGTGTCGTCTTAATGCTTGATAGTACTATTTATAGTTATGGAAGTCTATATATGCAAGGAAACTAGAAAAACCTGTTCGTGTTAAGCACCCACATGGTATTACACACGATCGTTCAGATTGTAACACAATGTCTGCATACTCGTGCTACGTTAAAAGAAATCACGTTGCTAACCACATTGTGGGTCCAAGTTACAAAAGGTTGAAATTTAATTGTAATTGTTTTGAACTCCGACAAATTAACACAATATTAAATACATTTAATTTTTCATCCTTAGGATTAAAATTAATAGACAATCATGAAACTAATCGTTATGGCGTATTTAACACTTACTAGATACGAAAGCTAACTTTATAAAGTTACTGAAATTAATGAGATTCAATTTTAGATATTTAAAATTAAGAGTTTCATCTATCTCTTCTGGCAAAAGATACCAACCGCTGGGCATAAGTCTTCCCCAAATATTGTTGTAACTACTAGCACTGTTCACTTTGATCGGCTTCCCGCAACCTACAACAGATCTTTGGTCTATCCTATGGCGAGTCCGCCCACGTTACTCATTCTGGTGCATGATTTCCATTGGATCTCTTTGATCTCATTGGTCATTCGTTTTATCAGCATTGTGCTTTGGTCTTTGTCGCTTGAATCTAGCAATTTTGTGGGTCCATGAATTTAATTATCTTACCATTTACTCTATTCTTCTTTATAAGCAATAATAACAGTTATAAAACTCATATTGCTGGTTCCCTCTTTCTGAGAGTAGGTATGGGAATAATTATTCACGGCAACCTATATCATATTGGTAGTATCAGGTGTTGAGATGTTCACTGCGAGTATTGCGAGGACATTTTTCAGATTCAGGTTTCCTCATGATATTTTCCTTCTTTCTCAGCCAATAGTATTACCTAATTAAATCAATAAATGTATGGTAATTTCCAAAAAAAAAACTCGGGACATTTGGATATCGGATCAAACTACTCGACTAAGCATACGTTCATACATAAGTTGGACCCAAAATCCAATACAGCGAAGCGATATACTTTTACCAGATTATCATTAGGTATGAATGATCCTGGAACATTGGAGTGCCATGACTTACAAACACTGTAGTCCGGTAAAGATGTAAAGACAAGCTAGGTCAATAGCGTATATAGAATATCAGTTCGAGAACAAAAAGACATACAGCCACCCTTTTTTTTTCGTGGTGTGGCTGCTATGACAATTGCTACTGCGGTTAGCCCTCAGACGCGGGTAATCCGAGACTTGTTTGCCTTTTCATTTGATCACAATGTCTTGTTTGGGTTTTTATCTTTATTACTTATTTTGCACAGTTCATGTTTTTATTCAGTTGTTATTGTTGTTTTCTAGTTTAAGGTTAGCTGGCTCTCTTGTTTATTCTAATAAATTTTCTTTTAAAAATATCTATATATTGTTATTTTTGTGTTTATTCTATCTGTAAAAACATTAAAATCTATTGTTTATTTATTTGTTAGTTGCCATCTGTTTATTTATATTGTTTATGTATTATAATTCTCTTTAGTATATGAATTTTTGTACCGATCTGGTTTTCCTACATTTTATTAGTATGCCTATTTCAATTACATTTAAGTAATTAAATAACATATTTTCTGTGTTATATTTATTTTTGTACCTATTCTATTTATGTTAATTCTTTTTCTATTATATATTTCTTCAATTTATTTATATATATGATGTCTATAATTTGTATTTATTATCTTTATTTTTTGTATGTTTATCTATTTCTGTGGTTTCTTAATCTATTCTTGTTATTTCTATTTTTTATACCGATTCTATTTTGTTATCATTGTTTATGTATGTTATTATGTCAATTGCATTTACGTAATTTCATTACATTCTTCTTTACTTTATTTGTATTTTGGTACTTATTAATTTATATCCTTTTATGTTGCTACATTATATTTATTGTTTAATCTAATAGTCTCTGATTTTGCTTCTTTGGGTTGGATACAAATATTGGGATGTTGTTTTTGGTTCTTATCTATTTCATTATTACTATATTACAGCCACCCTTTATATATTTTTACTACGATTTTCGGTGCAGAGATGAGGCTATATTAGATACTCTAAAAATATTCTACGCCATTCTAAACAGCTACGAGAGTAGTTCCGTTTAGCTACCAAGTGTATAGAAAACCGGAGCTAGTGAAACCAAACAAATGAAATACCTATACAACGTAATTATAGTGAAGTAGTCGACATCTAAGCCAACGTGTTTATAAACTTCAAGTAACCAGAGTCATTAGCTTCAGCTGCCTGGAGTATTAATATTAGTTGTTTGTCATAACATTTGAAAATAAGCTAAACTCTATTTTAGCCGTTCCTAATATTTTATGTTATTTTTCAAAATCTTTAAATTTTGTTATGTAAAATATGATGATCATAAAAAAACTAAAAACCTTATGAACAGCAACATCTAAACATCATTCTCGGTGAATAAAAACTGGAAATCTTACAAAAGTTAAAACATGTTGCATGCACTATTAAAATAACATTTTGAAATATAACAAAACAGTTTTAGGTTTTAGTATGTATATGCAATCAAACGGAAGTATTTACTTTTATGTTATGATTGTGTTTACTTTTTTTAGGGCTGCTTTTAGTTTTCATTAGCTAGCCAATGTTTGGCGATAACTATATACTAACTCAACTTTTTACTTATAATATAGCTTGGCACGGACATACCAACAAAGAATATGACGTATTATATGTATTATATGTATACCTATGTATACTTATTATATGACGTATTATACCTTTAGAGTACTACCAAGGAATAAAAGAAAATCTGTAATGTACATCAGTTGTCTGGAATGAACTCCCAGCGGCAGTGTTTCTGGAACATTACAGTTTAACAACTTTTAAGACACGAGCCTCCTCCTTTCTCAAGAACCAGAAATGCATCTGTAATTCCTCCCATGTTGCTGGTGTCCATAGGCGGCGGTGATCATTTATCGTCAAGTGACCCACATGTTTGTTTACCACCAACGGTAAAAAAAAATTGGCAGTAATTTTAACGGTTTCCCTATCAATTTTTATATGGAGATTTATTACATCAAATTTTAAACGATTTTTGAAGCATTTTTTTTTTGTAAAAACCTGACAGCTGCAAAAAAAAGAAAAATAATTATTCAAATAGTTGCAGCCTGTCTGAAGTTATGTCCTTACATATATTCAGTAATTTATTTTTATTTATACTTTTAATATTGTTATAGTATATAATTTTTTGAGTGACGTACGCACAACGGAAGACATATTATTTTATTTATATAGTTTGAAGATTAATATATAGATGTATAATATATTTGAAATAGAACGAGATTATTAATAGGCTATAATCTATTTTACGTGTGTTTTTGATAACGAGTTATTTTTGAAGTTATACTAATTTTGGCGCATTAGGGAAAGATGATGAGAGTCATTTATTACGATGTGCATGTCATCAAACAAACCGACACCCTGATGTTAGCTTTAGTCAACATTTTGTTTCTTTGTATTTGTTGTTTGTATTTCTTTGTATTGAAACTTTCAATGTATTAAAAATCTTTATTCTATTGTTAGTGTGGTTTTTCCTACAAACGTAGAATAAGGCGAAAAATCACATTTTTGAAAGGATTTTTCTCTTGTTACACCAAAGAAGTATAATTTCTAACGCGGGTACATAATTACACAAACATTTTTTTAATAACATATCTTGTTTTATTTCATTGAATTATTTAAATTAACGACGTTGTTTACTAAAACCCTTCAAATATAAAGTTATATAGGATTATAAATTGCTAATTTATATTTCACATCACGTGGCTAATAGGTCACTTGATTTACGGGTACCTACGCTAATGGTATTTGCTATTGTTTTTACGGCACGTACCTACCTACCATACATTAACAACCGTCCATGACTTTGTACGTATTTAGCTGCAAAATAAATTATCCGGGTTAATATCTCCGAAATGGCTGAACCGATTTTCATGAAACTTATACTTGTAAATAGAGAATTTATCGGAGATGTTTTACTTAGGCTTATACTCAGATATAAAACATAAGATTTTTCATAAGGACTAAGCAGTAATGATAAAGTTTTTTTTTTATTCTTTAATAAGTCCTTGGCAATGATAAAGTTTATCTCAAGTATCTTTCCGTCATTGTCATGTTCTAAATAGTCAAGAATTAATTCATACTACCTTTTGCACGCGGATTCGCTAGCATTATTGTAGACTTTGTTAATCATTTGTTTTCTCTTTCTGAGACACTTCAACATAATATATATTTTCTGTACATCGGGAATAGTACTTTTTTAAATGAAACCTATGTAAAATAACAAACTGACATTTGCATCTATGGTATTGATTACTTCGTGATAACAATAATACCATATTCACGACAATCAAGTCACAGGCGTCAATAAGTTACAAAAAGGTAAAAACACAAACTACAATGATCAGTTACTATAAACAGACAAACTTCCAAACTGATAAACGCCTCTTTGTAGTAGTGTAGACAACAATTTACTCAGTTAAAATTGCCTAGCAACATAAAACAAATACATTATATGAGTAGAAATAAATTTATTATGAACGTTGATCATAAATTAACATTCATAATTATAATAATCGTGTATGATCAACGTGCCTCAATAAAACGAGTTATTATAGTAGTACTATACGATTATATATAATTTATGATATCTTCTATAAATGTCGGTGTAAATATCGAATTTAGATGACCGGGCTTTAAAGAAATTGGGTACTTTTGTATTATTCGCCAACTGCTTCCGCGGCAAGCTAACATTATCTTTTTACGCAAGTCTTACCTCTTTTTTCGTAATGTGAAAAAAGAACCTCAAGGACTGTCAGGCCCTCGGGGGAGCACGTGAATTTTTTTATGTCACATGCAAGGCAAGCGAAAAGGCGGGTTCACCTGATGTTAAGCGATCACCGCCGTCCATAGACACAAGAAACACCAGAGAAGTAGCAAGTGCGTTGCCAGCCTGTATATTGGGAGAAAGGGGGAAAGGGGATGGGGAGACGAGATAGAACGAGAAAAAGAAGAGGTGAGAGGAGAGAAACGGAGATGAGCTTCCGGCGCTCTCATTGACCGAACGAAATGCATCAATGCAAGCACTGTTACTTCACGTCGGTTTTCTGTGAAAGGGTGGTACTACCCCGAGCGAGCCGACCCATTCGTGCTGAAATCAATAATAGTTTCAGCGAGGCTGTACCACCTAGAAATGGTCTTGGAACTTGAGTCGGAATGGCACCGACTACAAAACTCCCCGACCAATTTAACAATTCAACGTTGTAATGATGTAATTACTGTATACAAAATGGTACTTAGCATTGTTTTGTTCAGAAGAATATGTAGACGGATTAAGAGGTAATATGGGTTAAGTGCAATAGTAAAGATGACATAAGAAATTAAGAAAAATTGTGAGTGCCATCATCATAATTAAAGACCATTAAAGACTAAGTTCAAGGAATTCGGTATCTTAACTCTACCTTCCCAATTCATTCTTGATAATTTAATGTATGTCCGAAAGAACCTTGATAAACTGGATTTCGTAAAAGGCCGACATAGTCTAAATACTAGGAACCATGACAAACTGGTTATCCCATGTTTTAGACTTAATAAAACGAGTAATAGTTTTTTGGGAAATAGTGTATGGTTCTATGACAAAATTCCAAAGGATATTACCGATTTGCCGGATTGTGAATTTAAGCTCCATGTCAAGCGGGTTTTGGTCTCAAAAGGCTATTATAGAGTGGATCAGTATGTGAACGATAGTGATGTCTGGAATTGACTCATCTCTGTGCATCCATAAAAAACGTTTCTATCATTATGTAATATAGTCTAAATATTATATATATTTGTTAAAAAGATAAACCAGATCGAGTTTCTTGCCGGTTCTTCTCGATGACTGGGTTGTTTCCGAACCAGTGGTAGTTTTTGACGTTCATAAGTGCTTTATTAGGGCCTAAACTGAATAAAGTATTTTTTGATTTTTGTTCTCATACCTAAATCTTTTGCAAAAGAAACATTGTATCCAAAGGGTCTAAATCAGTGTTTCCCAACGTGGGGTCTACGCCCCACAGGAAGGCAATGTGATAGTTAAGGGGGGCAATTTAAAAATGGACTCGACACGACTCTAACCTGTCCGCTTTGGGTTATTTCAATGCAATACTAGGTATCAGTGACAAATTTACCAAAGAAGGTAAATTCTTAAAAAAATGCTGTAAATAATTATTAGTTATAATTTCGTTTGACGTTACCGAAATATCAACTGTGTAATTAGAGTCGTCAAGTAAGTCTTTCATTATATGTTTTGAAATTTTACTTACGATGTTTTGACAAAAATTTCATTTTGGTTTCTTCCTAAAACTTATCATTTATATTTTTTAAGGGAATAAAACAATTTTTATAGGTTAAAAATTATGTATGAGAGGACATAAAAAATTTAGTAATATTAAGGTGGCGCGCGGCCTAAAAAAGGTTGGGAAACACTGGTAAAGATGAAAAGATATTATCAGTTTGAGCGGTGAAACATAGGTATTTGTAACAACATCTTGACAGAACCCTATTCACATGAAACCGTGGTTTTGTATACTAGTAGTTCTATCTTACTAGCTACTCTCTTGAAGTGATTTTAAGAAAGGTAGAGTACAATGGGGTTGATAATACGCCTGATAAAGTCCTTGATTAATAAAAAAACATCGATTAAAAAATACGTCTAGTGACCGAACTTCGGCTTGGTCTGTATCCGGCACTCTCACTGACCGAACGAAACGCAACAATGCAAGCGTTGTTATTTCACGTCGGTTTTCTGTGGGTCGGGTAGTGCTATCTCGGGCGAGCTGATCCGTTCATGCTTAAACCAGTAATAGCTTCAGTGTGGTTCTACCGCTTCTGTGTTGTGTGTATTAAGCTAGTAAGTGAAAATAGTCAGTGTCATTGTGTCAACCTCGAGTAAAATTTTTCTTATAGCATTATACGAGTAGCCTGATCAGATTGGGTTCGAACCGTAAAAATACGCTGTAGTGAAATGTGTTTTTTTTTAATTAACATTCTGTGTCTTTGAATTATTAAACTTAAAATCCGATCACCTCTTAAGGACGTCTAAAATACTGTTGTTTCTGTAGAATAATACGAATAAAATGGTAAATGTGATACTATCATTTCTCGATTTAATTTACGATTTCCTAATGATTATGTAGAAACGTAATTTTGTTGCGAAATAAATCAATTATCGATAAAGCGGTGATAAGCGGAACAAGCGTCTGAATCACACGCGGACGTGTTTTTTTCTGTTTGATAAAATATTTTACTCGTGATTATTCGCTGCAATCTCGTACGCTTTGGGACGGTGCCGCCTCTGGTGCCAATGTGCTTGTACGCTGATTATTTGCTTTCCAAACAACTAGGCAGGTTCTGCCTTTTTTTTCAAATTGTTAGCAATATTTTTAATTATAGAATTTTCTGTACGCTAGGTCAATGAAATAGGTTACCTAGCACGATTTTCTCTCAGTGCTGTAACTGGGAATTCTTTAAAAGGAAATAAAATACGCTGTCCAAGACCGGTAATATAATAGTAATGCTTTAGACAGTGTTGGGTAATATGTAATCAGAATAATGATTATGATTACATTTTGTAATTTTCAATCATGATAATAGATTAACTTAAGTAATCATAAAAGTAATCATATAAGAGATTAATGCTTATTAATCTATAATCATAATCTTGATAACTTTTTTGATCAATATCAGAATATTACTGCAGAAATAAGACATAATTTTATAGTGTAAATAAACTTTATTTGTATTCAACCTTAGTCATCAATTCAAACTTACCACAATTATAAAGCCTTAATCATCATTACATTACATTTTCAGGTATGTTTGAAATTATTTATAAGCAAGTACGGTACTGGCACGGTACGGATAGCGGTATAAATTAGTACTAAAATATTGAATACAAAAAATATATAATTTTGATTACTGATTACTTTAATCACAATTAATAATTACACATCAATCATGATTAAATGTAATCTCGATTAAGTATAATCCAGATTGATGTAATCATTATTACTCTCAGTCAGATTAATAATCTTATTGCAAAAGTAATCGATCACGTCCGTTTCTGCCTTTGAGATTGTAGTCCGACGCGACGGCAACTATTTACCATCAGATGGTCCATAAAACTGCTTATTTTTTTACACTCGTTGGACTGCCTGTTCTTTATGATTACCATAGTTTAATTGAAAAAGTTGCAAGTGCTTATACATTGGATGATTTTGTAACGTGACTAACTGAAAAACAGTAAATGTGGCAGGTTTCTTTCCATGTGATCGTGACCCAGTTTAGCAAGTTAGATTACCGATATATTAATTACCCTATACACAGTACTTAATACAGGAATACGATACGTCTAAGACTCGATTCGTACTGTGATGCTGCTCACGAGTCAATCTTACTCCGGACTCGATCCATTCTCGATCCGATTATGTATTCACAAACAAGAAAAAAACAGAGTACTTCCTTAGTGCCGATCCGATAGGGTGCGGGAATTGGTTCGTCGAAAAGAATATTATAATAAAGACATGAGATTTTTAAATACTTGTAAATGAAATTCTTCTCTAGTTCACACAATTTTCTTACTTACTAGCTTTTGCCAGCGGCTTCGCTCGCATTGATGTATATTTGATTTTAAGCAGTAATTATTTTTCCATGAATGGTATCTCATATTATAAGCCTAGTCTAGTATGTACATCTAACAACTTGTATTCCAAATTTCGTGATGAGCGGTTGAGTAGGTAAGGAGTAGAAGCGTTACAAACAAAGAAACTCACATCCCCATTTATTATTAAGGACTTTACCTAATAAAACGTGTTTACCTTAATGGATTTACATTTAACAACGTATATAAGGTGAAGAAAAATGGAGTATGGCAACCAGAATGTTTGTGAAACATTTAAGAAATGTTCAGGAAATATTAGCGTAGCAACAAGCCAAAAAACACACGAAAAGATTCTACAATTATCGAGAAATATTGGCATAGGAACAAACGGCTAAGCAAAGTTTTAAATAGATTTTTCGCTGTTTAAAAAATCATAATGCATTATCTGGCGCGTTGATCAATAATTATCTTGGAAAGAATCATTCAAATTTAATCTGGTATAATGTAACACGGCTTTAACGGAGTGTTTTGTTGAGATGTTATTGTTTTGACTGACTGACGATTCTTTGAAAATTTACATAATTCTTTGTAAATATATCAATAACATATTTTTTGTTTAGTAACTATTCATGAGCTCTAATTGAAATTCTCATTCGCAAACTTTTTGTGTGACAAAAAATGGTGGCGGTAAACACTGTGTACGGTAGAGTGGGAGCAGTGTCGCTTGCTTTAAGCTATTGAAGAGCAGTGATAGTTACGCCTTTCTGGCTTTCTGCGTATACACAACACAATCTATGCTATTCAAAAATGATTGATGAATAATTAAAATGTTTCCCTGCAATGCAAAACTTTCACTTCTATCGTGTATCTTTCCGACACACTCTGTTTTTTTTTTTAAGTTATACTTCTTTTGGCGCGTTAGGGAAAAATGATGAGAACAAATTTTACGATGCGCGCGCACATCGTCACGAAAATCCGACACCCTGAAGTTAGATATAATCAACATTTTGTCTCTTTGTATTTCTTTGTACTAAAAGTTTTAATGTATTAAATACCTTTTTTTTTATTGTTGTGTCGTTTTTTCTACAAACGTAGAATAAGGCGAAAGATAAAATTTTTGAGTATAAGGTATCTTGTTACGCCAAAGAAGTATAACTTCTAACGCGTGTACATAAGTACACACACATTTTTTTTTAATGCTGTATATTTTTTTATTACTCGCCACAAAATGGCGACTTAGTAATCAACCGATTCTTATTGATTTTAATCTGCGTAGATAACACAGAGAATATTTTTCCGCCATACATTTTGCCACAATTCTACTGTTTATTAAACTCAATTGTAATTACATCAGATAATAAAAAACATGCGGCGCCACGTGCCTAGATAGTTAAAGATAAGTTTTATAAATAAAGTAGCGATGTATTGTTATAAATCTTCCATGACGTCATCGACAAGATTTCTTCCGAATTTCCACAAATCTAAACGGAAATCATTCTTTGACCTGTATTCAGATTGATAAATGTGTGAGTCATCAATTATTTTGTTTCGCCGCTTATTATTCGTCATTTCTTTCCAAAAGTATGTTATAAACGGAATGGTATCGTTATTATATTCTAGAGAATTGGATCAACGCGAATAATGTGAAGAGGTAATCGTGTATTTAATACTATTTGATGCTCTGCGGAATCTGTATCCGCGCGTTTTCATTCTCGTGTGTTACATGTGTGCTTTACTAATTCATCTATCTATAACTAGCCTCTGCCCGCGACTTCGTCCCCGTAGTAATAGTTATTTTGGGCTAACGCTAACATGCAGCGAAGGCTCTCAAGAGGTTAAAAAAATCACGATTTTGAAACATGTTTTCATTGGTGCTTAGCTCCTGTTGGTCTTAGCGTGATGATATAGCCTATAAACTGCCTCGATAAATAAGCTATATAACACTGAAAGAATTTTTCAAATCGGACCAGTAGTTCCTGAGATTACACCCTACAACGTCACAAATTTTACCTCTTTATAATATCAGTATAGATTAGCTAAGCTAGCTTACAAGATTCGTTGTTATATCCAAGATAACCAGCCTAAGCCAAGATTCGGACACTTTGGCACTCTACTGCTTGTTACCAAGCGGCTACGCGCCATAAGCGCTCGACCCATTCTCTAGTAAGCTGTCAAGGCCCATCAGACGAGTAGTCCAGTGAAGTTGTTAAGACCTTGCTGGGTCAATAGCGTAGTCAGATCGAAAAAAATCCTCATCAGACGAATAACGTATAGTCTCTCTGAAACATAAAAAAATACGGGACTTTTTTTATATTCCAGAAAATACTTAGTAATTAAATGACATACATATAAAAATAACGACAATTTTTTTTATATACAATTATAATTTTTGTCTAAGGCTCATCTCGCTTGAACTACAAAATACGTTCAGTAGTTATATTAAAATTTTATTTTATTTTTCTATACTTTACTAGCTGTGCCCCCGACTCCTTCCACCTGGAACCTATAGAATAATTGAACATCAATCTGTCAATATCTTTATTGTCTTCTCTTTTACTAACTCACTTCTAATCTGGACTTTTTTTAACCCAAAAACGTTCATAACCTCCTTGAATTTTCAATCATTCTCTTTCATACAGACCTTGTTCTGACGAATACAAGCATGAGATAATAAACAAACGCAGCTGTTTGGAAGTGATGCACAGTTGATTTTTCATAATATAAATAAAAAATAATAATTCAAATAAAATGAATTGATCATTCACCTGATGTTAAGTGATTACCACCGTCCATTGACACCAGTAACAGCAAAGGAGTCGCAAGTGCGTTGCTAGCCTGTTTTGGTGTGAGAGGGGAAGGAGGGAAGGGAGAGAGGGAGGTGCTCCTACGGCGCTCTCATTGATCGATAGGAATGCAACAATACAAGCACGGTTACTTCATGTCGATTTTCTATGAGAGGGTGGTAATACCCCGGGTGAGTCTACCCATTCATGCTGAAACTAGTTATAGCTTCAGCGTGGCTCTACCACCTACATAACCTATCCCTATATAATAATGTCATATTAGTACGATGTTTTATAGTAATCATACTAGAACCTAAATTTTTTATCTCAATGCAGAGTGTCCATATTTAACCACACCGTCAATTAATAATCGTTGAGATAGCGGTCAAATTGTAATCTATAAATAATAAAAAAACATGAGATAAATTGTCATAAAAGTCATAAACAAAACTTCTTTTAGTGAGGTATTTGTTACGGCAAAATATTTAAGAGGACGTCGGTAAGAAATATTTTGTACGTCTCACACGAGTTCGTAGATGTACAAACAAGTTTCGAAATTGCTAGAAATTTTAAACGATCTCCTAATTGTTTCAGAGTTTAAACGAAACTTGAAACTTTATATTGTATGAAGTGCACTCAGTAGGAAGTAAATCGAGGGTTGAATATCAAGTGTTCATGCCAACAAAGTTAACTGTATTGGAAAGAAAAAACAATTGAAAATTGGAAGAAAAATGTACAAACTTTATTTATATAATTTGCTTATACTTTAGACTTCACCTTTGTTGTTTTTTATATTAACAATATATTTTATGTACAGAAAAAAAAACAAAAGCAATTCAAAGTAAAAGTATACTTTGTATATCAAATTTCTTTAATCTTTTATAATGCTGACAAAAATCGTAGACTCTAAAAACGTAAAAACAGAATCAAGATATCGTGATAATTTTTCTTGAAATCAGGACGAAATTTCTGAATAATAAAAAAAAAACAAAATCTTTATATAAATGTTTGCGTTATGCGCGCGGAATGACAGACCTCTATAATTTTAATTATGTATAGGATACATTTTGAAATTCTTTGAATAATGACGGATGAATTTATTAGCATTTTATGGATTCATCGTGTAACAGACATTTCATGTTTTAGACTTACTATGATCAGAAACAGTTTTTAGGTAATAATGTTAGGTTGTAGAACAAAGTCCCAAATCACATTACCAATTTGCCGGATAGCAAGTTCGTGCACAAGGTCAAGCGGGTTGTAATGTCTAAAGCTAGGGTGCATCAGTATGTGAACGATGGAAACATCTGGAAATTATGCCTCTCTGTGTGCACCCACCAGAAACTAATGCAATTATCTTTGTAGTAGAAACATGTCATGAAAAGATAAACCAAATCGAGTTTCTTGTCGGTTTTTCTCGGCGACTGGTTTGTTTTCCAAACCGATGGTAACTTTGATGGTTATAAGCGCCTTTTCTGGGTGTACGAGTATATTGAAGAAAACATTTTTGATTTCTTTTTGAGAAGCTTACGATAGTGGCGGAAATTGCGACCCAAGTATAGGTTTAATATAGGCAATAATGAGGCATATTTACGGTTCGTACCTCTAGTGCTTCATTGCAATATTCGAGAGGTCATGGTCTTTTAGTAATTTATAGAAATTTTATTAGTACAATCCTAACTCTCACTCTTACTGGTTATAGCTTCAGTTAAAGGATTTCGTAAGATAAAGGACAAATATCGAATTATGTTATTGAGTCTGAACCGTATATGTCAATATACAGAAATAATTCCTTGCACTTGGAGATATAATAGTTCGAGAAAACTCTAATTTCAAATTTTTTCGCCATCTATCTTTGATCCTATCAACTATAAAACAGTACCCACTCCATGAACTTGCCAGTTTTTGTTTGCTTTTTATTATAATAATGCGTTATCATAATATACGCTTTCTTAATTACCACTGCAGTTCCCGCTTTGCCGCTATTTACATCAGCTAACCTGACTAACTGCTAACTAACCTTGAGTGGTCCTAACAAGATCTGTTATCTCCCCGACTCAACTATTTTATCAATCTTTATAAATTTTATTATAATCTTAATTTTATTCTTCGATTTGAGTTTCTTCCAGCGAAATTATCTACCTATCTAGAATTGTATTTATAAATTCATATTATCTTCAGATATAAGAAGTTGATTCCAAGATTATAAATGATAACGCATTTCATGTACTACTGTTATTTTTCATTTTATGTTAATCTAAATAGCTAAAAAAGGTTCCTCAATTATAATAATTGTAGGAATATGAAATTTCATCAAAAAGCTAATAAAATAACAGTTAATATTTTTTTTATATCATAGGAAGCAAATGAACACGCGGGTCACTTGATGTTAAGTGATTACCACCGTCCAAGACACTAGCAACATCAGGGAAGTCGCAAGTGCGTTGCCAGTCTGTGTTTGGAGGAATGGGGAGAGAGTGGGAGAGGAAGGGATGTGGGCCGCCAGTGCTCTTACAGATAGAACGAAATGCAAGCACTGTTACTTCACATCGGTTATCTGTGTGTTGGGTTATAATACTACTCTGGGTGAGCCGACCCATTCATGCTGAAACCAGTAATAGCTTCAACTTAGCTCTACCACCACCACAAGCATTTATTAAAAGCAACGACGGTGGTCTTAAAATATAACAGGTTTTTTAACCTGTGAAATAGCAGTGACTGAATAAAAAAATCCACTGCTACATATAATTGTTTTTATTTCTATACCTTCAACTTTCATAATACCCGTAGTGTAACGTTACTGATTTTCCTTATTCCCACATCAGTTTGTGTTAACAGTCCAAACTGCGGTTAACAGCTATTTATTATTGCATCCTCGTTTTATATTCTCACACGTAGGACGTGATGGTATCTAGTTTGATAGTTATAGATAAGGGGCTTCCCTACGTAATCCGAAGATCAGCGTGGGTAAGTATTATCGTTGTTTGATCTAAACAAGCTCGGCCATTACGTTAATACTCCATTTAATCAGGCCATTATGGAAATACACTTACTGATATAATATAATTTAACTCACCTATTACAGTATGTCATAATTTCATAGAGGTGTTCGTGCATTAGTAAAATGTATGGCCGTTAAACTATAGTAAAATTTATAAGTATATTAAGTTACTCTGACATCTTTTGCATGAACATGATGTTCCACTCTAACAACTTGTTATATCTCGATAAAGACGAGACGGTTTATAACCTTTTATAAATTGTAATAACGTGTTTAGTAGAAACAGTCTAGCAATTAGTGAAAGTCTCGTCAAAACTGATTCAATCGATTTCAAAATTACACTGGACTTCTGGATATTTCATAATCATATGAGCTTAAGAGAACTCTTTACTTGAAATTCATAGACACGCACTTACCTTAACGCACTTAACTTCATCTATATGCTTATACTTAAAAGTTACTTAATCCAGGTAGACAGAAGAAGAAGAAGAGTAGCAGGCACTTGGCCCGCTCAAACCGCAGAAGAGGCCCCTTATGAGGGGCGACACCTGCCGAGCGTGCAGACGCAGTGCCGTAGACAGTTCTTGTTCTCCGGCCAAATAGGTGTAAGGAGGCACCATAGGGTTTTAGAAAAAAAAAGTAGGTAGAAGAATAGCTGTTACAATTTGATGTATCAACTAGCGCTTTAGAGAAATAATAAGGATTTGAAACACGCAGTTTTTATAAGCGAAAAGTTAGCTTACAAAGCTGATAAGGTTTCAATGATTACGGTTTTCTTACGCATCAATAAATTATTATGGTGTTTTTTGAGCACAAGGGACAAATCCACGAACCCAACTCGCTACTACTCAAATTAGTTTGAAAAACAATGCAGTGCTCACTCGCCCATCGACGTCGAAAGAATCAACATTGATACGAGGAAGCGTTGTGACGGAGCTATATACGTTTAATCGATTGTGATCACAACACGTTTCAACTGCAACATATTTTTGCTTAATTTTTGTATAACTATATACCAATAGTGTTACTCGACAACAGCTTCTACCGCCTTTTTTGTTGTTTCATGAGACGTGGCATTGGCTCAGTAATTCCAAACGGAAGTGTAAATTAGTGTCCCTTTAGGTACTTAATGATGGGTTTGCAAAAATAAACGCCTTCATCAATCAAATGTTATAAAGAGTTTACTTGGAAGCTAGGATGTCTGCCGAGAATTGGAATTTGGAATGGTTCAAACGTTTCCTCGGTATCCGTTGTCAGGTTGTAATTTATATTAATATTTCTTTCTTTCTTTTTCAATATATTTTTTTTATTTAGGAGTTGACATGTCTGGCGAGAATTGGAATTTCTAATGGTACAGACATTTCCTCGGTATCCGGTGTCCGGTTTTAATTTAATCAATATTTTTTTCAATTTAGAAACCTATTATCGAATTCTAGTCTATTTACAAAACTGCCTAAGCACTAATAACAATATTTTATAAAATCTTGGATTCCAAACTTGCAGGTGCAGCAAGTTTATAAAGTTGCCAATTGAATCTACTAAAATCCGAAAAAAAAAAATGTTTTCTATTTTTTCTATATTATCTTAGACAGTTTTACGTGATGTTTTTATCTCCACCCAATTATAACTGCATATCTCTGCAAAATTATTAAATAAATTTGTAATTTATTTTGCTTATTCAGAGTTCATTAAATGGATAACGAAACATGTTCAAAGTTTTTTAACCGGACAGTTAATTGAAAACTTTGTTAATTTCTTTGGATTATGATCTTAAAAAATCATAGATTTAATTAATTTAGTAATCATCTTTTGAGACACTATAGATTAAGTCTACTTTTTTCTATGTTATAAAGTCCTCGTCAATCTTATCTATATATAAATTTGTATTATAAGTAACTCTATTCAGAGCGGCCAAAAAATTTGGCAAGGAATGTATTTTATAGTTTTATAATGTCATAAATTAGACATTATGAACGTATCACAGGCGTAAATTTGTTTCTGATTACAAATATATTCCCAACAAAATTATAAGGCCAGTAAGTTTGTGTGTTTTTTTAACGTGACACGGCAAAATGGCTACATCACATCATGCATTCAACTAGTAAGAAGCCCACTGTAGGGTTATAGGCCTCTTCCCGAAAAAAGCTATGGCCATAATCACCACTCCAGCTCACCACGTATTGGGAATTTCAAACGCAGGGAAATTCATAGTTCTATATTTTTCCATATATATTGGTACTACAAGTACATCTTTCAGATTCAGTTTAGATGTTTCCCTTCGTCAACAGTCGATAGTCTTTTTAAATTGAATTAGTAATGTACGCGAATTCTGAAAAATTAATTAATCGGCAAATACTGGGGTTTGAACCTGCGAACATTTTATTTGACTTTCCATCGGTCAAACTATTACACCACTAAGACTGAAGTGGTCCGAACATGTGGCACGTCTGCAAGATGGGCGTTGAACGAAGAAGGTGACGCTATGGACCGAACCTATGGGTAAGCGCTACAGAGGCAGACTTCCTATGAGGTGGTAAGATTCACGATAGTTTGCCACCACTGGATAGATAAATCCCAAAATAGGGAACAATGGGGATCCCTGGAAGAGGCCTTCACACGAGAAGGGGTTCAGGGAATATAGCACACAAGTATTTACATATTAAAATTAGAAACATAAGTAGCTTAAGTAAGGATAAGAATTTAAACTATGTACAAAAACAAATTGTTTAATTTCTATTTGCTTTTTCGATCCCAATATTTAGACATCTTTCCTATAGCTTTAATCTTGCAAAATAAACAGACAATTCAATTAGGCAACAGATCTTGTCTAAAAATATTTTTCTTGCAACGTCCATATATGATGCTGCTTATCCATGATTTGACATACCTACTTTAAACTGAGCAATTAAACAAGAAATCTTTAGGTAGCAAATTATTAATTTCCTCTAATATACGTTTTAGAAATTAGTTACTGAAAAGTCCTAACTAAGTACTTAAATCAATTACCTGAAAGCTAAATTGTAATTCCGAAGATGCTTTGTTAATAATAAGATTTTACTAATAAACTTAAATAGAATATGAACCTTCTCCAGTACAAAGACCTCATCTCTCTAGGTATTTTTATGACAAAGTAAAATCTTTTAGATTTTCTAGAGACGAGATAAGTCATCTTAGTGAAAAATCTTTAGGGTATTGACCGAAACGGACTGAAAATATGTTCTTACTACCTGTAAAATATGATAGTGTATTCAACAATCAATCACCTTAGAATTGTAGACAAGAAATGTATTCGAAAACAGACTTTTTTTAGTGCATTTGCATAAATCTTATTTTATTACGCACAAATTTAACCTAGAGCTATATTAATTTAAAATATGTTTGAAATTGTTATATGGTAAGCTTGAATAGAATAGAGAACCCGATGGATGTAGTCTTTGCACTGAGTCAAGTATACGACGGTATATATTCACCGAAACCGATAGTAAGATCTCTGATCATCAGGGGCTATCAGGGCGAAGAAATACCCTCACACACTCCCGATACTCTCTTCCTGGTACACACACAGGAGGAGAAAAAGGCCCTAATAAAAAAGGGCTACGGGGCAGGGGAAGGGTCGCGCATTCTGACAGTTCACGAATCCCAGGGACTGACCTTCAAATCGGTAGTGATCCTGCAAACAAAGAGCAGAAAGGTACAAATCCACGATAGCGTTTCACATGCTATAGTGGCAATATCTAGGCACACCGACACCTGTGTCTACTATACCGACGTGACTGACGACGTGATAAGTAGGTTCATTCGTCGGACCGTGGACGCTCCGGCACGGGATATTGTGGATTACAACCTAAAAATGGCCATAAAGAATGGAAATGCAAGCGCTATAAAAACAATAAGGCCATTAAACCAAAAATAGTTAATAATAAATGAACAGTTAATATTTAATTAAATTACTAATAAAAAAAATATACGCCCACGGATACGATTTTTACGTATACAAAATACTACATGTAAGCAATTATTTTTTTAATTATCTCTCTTATTTTATATTAGACTCCTTTGTTTCTTAATTAAATAAGCAAGTTAATTGTTAAACTGTAAGAGGGATCGTTTACAATTAACTAGCGTCGCTTGAAAGCTCAAGAGATTCTTTTATTTAATTTACTTATCACAAGAACTCCTTGTCACATTTGAAATTTGTAATTAATAGCTTACTTATTCAAAAAAAATACAGGTTGTCTAACATGAAGGTACTACCTTTAGGAGCGCAGCAATAATCATACAAAAAATACGTTTTAATGTACGTTGAACGTAAAGGAAGTAAAAGCAAGGGTTGGCCGTTTGAAATAATCAAGCGTTTTTGAGAAGAGCCGAACTGTGAATGTCTATGACAGCAAGGTACCAAGCCCCGCGGCGCATTAGCATAGTTAATTGCCAATGTTTTTTTTCTCAAACTGACTACGCTAATGACCTAGCAAGGTCTTAACAGCTTCTCCAGACTATTTAGGCGAGCGCTTAGGGCACTCAGCCGATTTTATTTGAGAACTAACTCAAGGGTGTACGGCACATCTCGGCCTGATACGTGAAATTTGCGACCTAAGCTAACTATTCATACATATATGAGTTGTTGGAACATATATGTGTACCAAGTGTACATACCTCAACAACTCTTATATATATTTGGTATCGGATGATTTTCGAAACTATTTCAGTTCGATAAGGGAAAGAAACAAAACCCTTCCACTTACATGTGTAAGCGTGTATGCGTGCACGTGTGTGCAGGTGATATGTGTAATGTTGTCGCAACGATGTAAGATTTTGTGTCACTGTATAACGCGAGCAGCGCTCTCAAGGATTCCACGCCGAGGGAACGGACCTAGGCTTGAGCCGCTGCCGATGGGCGTCTGGTTTGGTTTATTTCCGATGTAACAGTTGTTGTTTCTACAGGATTTGTTTAAATGAACTTTTGCATTCAATCTAAAGAAAAAATATAAACGCTAGTGATACCGCGCGGTTCAGGTAGTCTGTTATTACGTTTAATGAAGAAAGAATGAATACTTATTTTAGTGTATATGTATTTAATTACATTTTACCTTTAGACCCATCCCGTATTCAGTAATCTTATAAAACTGTTACTCTATTTAAAAAATGAAATACGAAAACAAACGAAGGAATAGGTAAATAAAAACAACGTAAAGTCATAAACAAAAACAAGAGTAAATAACTAATATTAGAAAGCAATGAGTTACCGATGACGACTTATTACTACAGCAAAAAGGCACATGGCCTCTTAGTTTATGGTAACAATAAACCATCAATCATGGCAATATCTGCAATGTTTACATTGAAAGTCTTCATAATTTATTATTTATCCGCCTGCTTTACTAGTCTCATATACATGTAAACACAATACTACAACGTACAATTAATTTATTATAATCTTTCGAAATATTTGAATTTTAGTGAACATATTAGCATTTAACTAAAACAAATTCAGTAAAAACATGATGAGGCAGGGAGCACATAACTCGATAGAAATATGCGGCATGGTAAGTCACTAAAATAGACATTCAAAGTTCGGTCTTTCTCGTTAAACTTCGATCCTAGTCGGGCGGCCACCCGCCCTGGTCCTATTGTAGTCTGGTGAAACTGTTAAAACCTTGCTAGGTCGATAGTAGTCAGTTCGAAAAAAAAGGGTGTGATACACCCAGCCCACGTTATCATTTCGTTACTGTGGAATTAACTTTTTTTTCTTACTTTCTCTAATTATTTTTATTAAACAGACTATGCTATTGGCCTAGTAAGGCCTTAACAACTTTACCGGACTACTAACTTTCTCTGAAATTACTCCTATATTAAGTATTACTGATAGTAAACTATACTAGCATCTGCCCGCGACTTCGTTCGTGTGGAATAGTTACTTTGGGCGTTAGTGTTCTGGTGAAACTGTTAAGACCTTGCTGGGTCAATAGCGTAGGCATTTCGATAAAAAAAAAGTTAACTAACACGCAGCGGAAGCTCTCAAGAGGAAAAAAGGCCTATTTTTAAACATTCTTCATTGGTGCTCCGCTCCTATTGGTCTTAGCGTAATGAGCATCCTCGATAAATGAGCTATATAACATTAAAAGATTCTTTCAAATCAGACCAGTAGTTCCTGAAATTACCCCTTACAACGTCACAACGTCGCAAACTCACAAACTTTACCTCTTTATAATATTAGTATAGACTAGTTGTGCCCTCAACTTTGTTCGCGTGGAACCTGTTGTACAAAACAGTGACTAATGAGGTCGTCTTTATTATTGTAATAAGGTCATTAATACATTCGTATTAAGTCTAATTTACTGTTACCTCTCGTGGTTAAATGGCGTTGTCATTAAAAATATACAATAATAGACCGAACCGATTTCAAATGTTACTCCAAGATATGTTTTATGATTTTCTTGAAGAAGCTCTGTCATGAACGGTGTACTTTGATAGTGATGCGTGTTCAAACAAAGAGATAGACTAGATATACATTTCTAAAAATAATTGAATTTTTTTTTATTACTTTTCCTAGACATCTTCAACATTTTTTTTGTGTATAGTTAGCTTAGCTGGCTTATGTTATATTAATTTAATATAGAGTTATTAAAGTTTTACGAAACTACGGTTAGTGTAGGTACTACGCGGTCAGCTTCGTGAATTACTTGCCGGCTTGAGGTGGGGTAAGCAATGTGATGCTAATGTGCAGGAGAGGAATCTTGAACGTATAACAATGGTAACGAAGAAATTTTGTAACAAATATATATATTAAATTTAATTTACGTGTATTTTTTTTCAAATAAAATATATTGTTAAAATGATAAGAAATGCAGACGGAGTCACAAGTATCAGCTTGTGAGAAATAAAACTTAAAATAGTTATTAAAATTCATCTCACTTTCAGAGATCAGTATGCTTAAACATATAAAAACCAATCAATCTCGTATGTTTTTAAATAATAGTTTAAATATTGACTGGAAAGTCAAGATTTTCAACTTTTATAAAAAGAAACAATTTACAAGCTATTATCAAATTTTTAACAACCGGATAAGATATTGATTACCTCTTTCTGTACTGAGTAAAATTGTTCATTTTGAATGACCTGGCATGTTCAATTATTTGTTTTTCGACACGTCTAAAAGATTAGAATCGATTAGACAAAATAATAAAAATAAGATATTTATACTTTCATATATATTTTTAATCACAATTATCTCAGATTTTAATCAAATGAACTACAAATCATCCAGTATTATTGTTGAATAAAGAATTTTACAGATATTTTACAAGGCTTTAAAAACGTTAAAGAATCCAAGAAAGAAAGACATTTTAATTACCTAAAGACCGTTAAGAAAACACAAATTGACATTTTTATTTAAAGCATATATACGAGACGGCCTCGGAAATGTTTTAATTCTCAACTGCGTTCGTAAATGTTTAAAGAGTTATTCATAAAATTCTAGTCCAGTTTTTTGGTCTTCCGATGACCTATTGATTATTTACCGTAATTGCGCTTGCAAAATTCATTATGTTACCTTATTGAAATTGAATTAAACTTTACATTAAAAACATTGTGAAGAAACTCACTCTTTAATTGTCGAAAGTGAAAGAGTAATGTCCGTCAAATGCGATTTGCGTTATGCCATTGCGCTTTCAAAATCCATTATGTTATTTTACTGAAATTCAGTAAGACTTATTATCAGCTAATGATGAACGTAAACATCATGAAGAAACTCGCCCTTAATTTGTAGAAAGGGATAGCTTAATGTGCTTCGTCAAACGCGGTTTACGTCGAAAGATTTTTCTTTATACATATAAGTTTTAGCGCTTGATGCTCGATTTAAGCGTCCACTCTGGACGTACATTAATCATAGCTAACAAGACAATCTTAGAAAACCCTTTTTTTTAACTGACTACGCTCTTGGCCTAACAGGCCTTTACAGCTTCACCGGATTACTAGGACGAGTGATTAAGGCACTTAGCTGATTTATTTAGCAACGAGCTCAAGAGTGCACGACATACTTCGTGTTGGACTGTTGCCTTGGTTACCCAACTTCGTAAATCTAACCAAATCAAACTTACTATTCAAAAAGCCCTAACCACCATGCAATACTCTTTTATACTGATTTGTAACCTGTAGCATTAAATGAAAACTTTTCGTCGTAATTTTGAGTGTGAAAAACGTGCTCTCTCTTTCATACTTATTGGTTATTGCATAATGCTGGGTTGTTCATAATTTCCTTTTGCTGTCCTACCGATCCTTGTCAACAATAACAAACAAGTGTTAATCAATAGCTGAATAATTTATAATCTATTGAGTATTACATTATTATACTTGACGCGGTAACATTTTATAGTTGTATAACGAAATGTAACAGATAAGTAAAGTTCCATGTAAATAAAATTATAGTAAATCGTTTCCCGTTAGTGTTTAATTAATTATAGAATAAAACAGCAATTATGTAGTATAATGAATGAAAACATATATACGTTATAGAAATTCACCGCAAACATGATTTATTTCTTTATTATTCATTGTTATTTTTGCCCACGGAAATTCGAAACAATGTTTACTAACAATGTATATAAGCATTAGGGAAATTCCTTGTACAGTGTAAGTGTTTATGCGACCAACTGAAGCGGTTGTCCATTTTAGTTCATTTTATTTTATTTTTTTATATATATCATAGGAGGCAAAGGGACAGGTGGGTCACCTGATGTTAAGTGATCACCATCGTCTATAACAGTTGCAACACCAGAAGAGTCTTAAGTGCGTTGCCAGCTTGTGTTGAAGCACGCAAGCACTGTTACTTGACGTCGGTGTTTCTGTGAGAGGATGGCAGTATCTAGAGCGAGCCGACGCATTCATGCTGAAACCTGAAGCTTCAGCATGTCTATACCATCTACGAAAAATTCAGCGCATACATTTTTTTTTATCATAGGAGGCAAACGAAAAGGCGGGTTACCTGATGTTAAGTGATCAACACCGTCCATAGACACTTGCAACACCAGGGGAGTCGCAATTGCGTTGCCAGCTTGTGTTGAGGGCGGTGACAGAAAGAGAAGAGGAGAGGTGGGCCTCCGGCGCTTTAATAGACCGAACGAAACGCAACAATGCAAGCACTGTTACTTCACGTGGGTGTTTCTGTGAGAGGGTGGTAGTACCCCGGGCGAGCCGACCTATTCATGCTGAAACCAGTAATAGCTTCAGCGTGGCTCTACCACCTACAAAAATTCAGCGCAATATGACCACAAACGTTCATATAACTAAGAAGCGTTAAAGTAGGGAGATAGTAAACACAATAAGCAGGTATAGAATATAACAGAAGAGACGATTTGTGAAAACGCATATATCTTTTAACCTTGTCAAAATTTATTGGTTTTTATTCATCCGAAAATGATATTAAAATATTCAGCACGATTATGTATGGATGTATTATGTATGGATTATGTATATATCTAAAGTCAGTTATTTGAATGACGGACACATATAACACGGATATAAAATTTACCATTACAAATCATGAGGATATGAAATGTAAATAGCTTTAAATATTTAAACAGAAGCATATTAACATACAGGTAAATCGACAGTTAAAGGTGGGTTAAGGATTTTTTTTTTTATAGAAGCATGACAAAGTGACTGCACTAAGCCTGATGTTAAGCATAGTACAATCCAAAAACATCGGCAACCACCGAGAGACAGATTATCCATCGCCGGTCGCCGCTGTCATGCCGGCCATAATGACGAAAGTCCGGGCGACTTTACTTGCATTGGTCGCCGCTGCTCCGTATAAGGTGCTGAGTTGCAGGTTAGTCCACGCTTATTATTTAGGGTTCTTGTTATTTTATTTATTTATAGGCAAGGTCACCAACCGCTCTCCGTTATTCACATCGCATATCCTGGTAGGGCCTATCATCCCATCCCATCCTATCAGCCGGTTCAAGAATTATGGACTTACAGCTTTTGAAAATTAGTGCGCCCCCAAGAAGCAAGTGACAAAAATAGGCCTGGTTATATATATTACGAATGTGGAAAATCACCATCCAATTAAAACTCTAACTGCCAATTGAAGACATTTCCGAAACGGTAGACCTAATTTTGGTGAGATTTTTACTTGCACAGAAAAGACTCTCAGAGTATTATTTGGGATACTCATCAGTACTATTTACCATGTAGGTTGGAAATAGGAAATAATTCTAAATAAGCAAGAGGCTTTAGAATAAGCAATAGGCGACTCTAATTAATCTTCGTATAACACGAAAATTAAGTCGCGGGTAACATCTAGCCAATAACAAACTTCAATGATAAATTGATAATCTTGTAGAATTCGTAAAGTAAATCAAATGTACTTGTTTGTAATGATAAGTAGGTACTTAAAAGATAAGCATGAATATCAATCATCATTGTATAGCGATAGTTGTCATAATAACTGTTCTGTGATCATATTGCCGAATGAAACTACAGAATATTGTTAAAGCAGGATAATTAAATAAAACAAGATATAAATCACTATATTATGTTCGAACGACACAACCACAATCACCTCACCCGGTGGCATTCTAAAGACTACTAAATCAAACCTTAATATTTTGTTCTATCCTCTTTCCACCTCTTTCTAACACCTACTCGTAGCTTCGTCTCGCTGTACACTCCTGGTTACCAGAAACAAAGAAAAAAAATTTTCTATTGCAAATAACATTTATTACTTTTACAGTGTCTTAGCTGAAAATAAGATACATAATAAAACAATTTAAAATATAAAAAACTTATTCGAAGTGGTCTCCATTGGCTGCAATACAGTCCTTTAAGCGTGGAGGCCAGTTATCAATAGAAGCACGCACTCTTTCCATGGGAAAATTCTTCACTGCCAATCGTACAGGTTGTTTTAGGGACTCCAAATTATCATAGCGTTTAGAGCAAGACGTACTCTCTAAAACTGACCATAAATCCTAATCCTGCGGATTAAGATCGGAACTAGACGAGGGCCAGATTTCAGCTTTGATGAAGTCCGAAACGTTTGTTTCCAACCAAGACTGCTTTGTGACCCAGCGTCGAGTCTTGCTGGAAGGACTATTCTTGATTATTGAACATGGTGTTGTTAAGGAACTTCACTACCTTTTCGAGAATGGTATCTTGATACACTTGTGCCGATGTTTTGATACCTTTCTCAAAAAAATAAGGCTCAGTCACTCTTTCATAGCTAATACCCCACCAAACCATTACTGAAGTCGGATAGTGCCCATGTTGCACTCTGTCGACTAATTGGGAAGCTTCCTTAGAGCTTTGAGCATAAATACGGTCATTTTGTTTGTTAAAATGTTGCTCAGTTATAAAAAATTTCTCAACCGTAAACTAAATTTTTCTGTGACCTCCCTTTGCGTACCGCTTCAGTAGTTATTCCGATTTAACCAACCTATTCTTTTTTAAATTATCAGTTAAGAAATGACCAGTACGTCTCTTATAGGCTGCAGGTCCTAAGTCATCTTTTAAAATATGTGATATATTTCAGGTGCTATCTTCGTTTTGCGAGATAAAATCTTTTGCTTTCGGACAGGATTTCTTTGATTTTTTCCCTTATTATTTTGACCACCTTTTTCGTACGAACACTACGTGGACGGCCAGATCTTTTTCTGTCACAAACAGAGGAGGTTTCATTGTACCTATAATAGCCCAGTACACAAACATTTTACTAATACCAAGCATATAAAGAGTTTTAAATATTGCATTTGGCTCCATACATACTTTGTGTAATGCAATCACAGCGATTCGGTCCTCTTTATCATCCCACTCCATTTTAATATCGTAAAATATTGTAAAATGTATTGGCGCCAAAATGAGAAAACTCAATGAATAATCTTATAAAAATGACAGATTCCAAATTCAAATGTAATATTTTGTTTATTTTTAATCGTAACAGTATTTATGGCTAGACTAAGTATACTAATTTAAATATAACCTATTTATCTTAACTTTTGTACCGACATATAAATTTAAAATATCATTACACAAGTTGCGTGAAAATTCGCAGCATCGTTAGTATTGTTATTGTTAGAGATGTGAAATTTGGAAGCGTTATAATCGAGCCTACAACTACAGCGCGTCGTGACCGAGATTATTTTAGATTTTATTTGATTGCCTGAGTTGCCTCTGTTGTTTAAACTGAAGTACCGGTGAGCGATGTTAGCGATGGAGGGAGGGGTGACGCCACGCGTTCGACGGCACGACAAACTTGCCGTACAAGTCAGTCGTTTCAATTCAGTTGTCATCCAACAACGTTGCGAGAAAGACGCGGCCGCTTGGACCTGCGTGTTCTCAAAAAGTTTACGCGACTAACTAACGAAACAGTGCAAATCGGAACACAAGTGTCGACCTGCAAGTGTTAAGGTGTTAGTGATGACCTTTTCATGGAACACACGGCTCTCATGTCTCCTGGACAAGCGTTGATGTCAGAGGGGATGGGCGCGAGGGACCGATTAGTGGAGGAGATTGTACTCCTAGCGCTGTTCCTTGTATCAACAGCGGCGAACTCGCTTGCTCTACTCGTTTTTTGTCGACGACCAGGCCTTAGGACTATTTCAAATCGGTGAGTCTAATTTCCTATTATTTTGTAATCACTTTTACATAATATTTTTATAAAACTAAACAGGACGCAAGAATAAAAACAAAAGACACGGAGCATAACAAGGTTATCGTGTTCTTGGAATTGATTTGAAATTTGAAATGTAGTTTCTCGTATTATATTTGAGGACACATCTAAAAGTAACATTTAAGAGTTAAGAAATTTTAAGAAACGTCCACGGTAAATGTTACTTTGCTAATAAAACGTGAACTAATTGCGGTATTGTTAGAAGTAGTGAAAGTTGTAATTGATCTTCGACTGGGTTATTAGAACAAAAAATGTATTTAATTAAGATTGCCCAAAAACCGATGGTGTGAAGTGTAGAAGTTTGTATACACTTAATTTTTTTATTTACTTATGATTATTTTAATTATGTTTTGTCACTATAGAAATAGTTACGGTGTCATAAATAAAAACATGCTTAATAACATAACTAAATGACATGAACATCGCGTTTCCGTGTGATACATTATCTTTACTTTTTTTTTTCTTGCCGAAAACTAACCCCAAGTTGGGCTTGGAGCCAAAAACCGCAGGTATTCTTAGACGATTAGACTCGGCTGAACCCGTCTACCTGAGCTCGTTATGTTTATTTTCAATGGCTCCTACACTTGATTTATCGATTTAAGAGTGAATAATTTAAAAAATTGCAAACAAACTTTTATAATGATCAATGCAAATTTATTGATTTATTATGCATTAACATGTTTTGGAACATAACGATGTCTAGTTTTAATATTTTTGTATGCACAAGTTGCGGTGTCTACATTGCATTCGATAAATCATAATGGATACTTATTAACAAAGTTGAATAGGAGTGTAATGAGTGTAATTTATTTGATTTGTAACCTGTTACAATTGTATTGTACAATGAAATATGAAATTGATGCAGGTTTGATTATGAGTTCAGAAGAAATAAAAACATTTTTTTCTGGGTTTAATAAATTGTAGAATGTTGTCTAGTCATCATCATGTAAAGAGACCTGTACGCGGCCTCTTCTGGAAGGGAAGGTATGGGTATAACCACTCTAGCCCACGACGTATTGGCGATTTCAAACTCCGAGAAATCCATAGTTCCATATTTACCCACATACGGTGATAGTTTAAGAACATTTCTCAGGAACATTTCCTCAATATGATTTCTTCACCATCAGCCGAAAATGTTACCAAGGTACGCGAATTCCTAAAAACTCTTTTTGATACACGCCGAAGTTGGGAATCGTACACAATCTTTTATAATGAAATCGTTCCATTCGGTCAAATTGAATGTCATATCTATCCTCTTTACGTAAAGCCTTGAGTCTATTTGTCTTGGCCGTAAATCTATTGTGTGTTAAAAAAAAAACGAATAAACTTTTACCTGTTGACCGAATTCTTAATTTAACGACTTTCAACATATCTAAACATTGTGTTATAATAACACATTTCGGAGACAATGCACGCGGTTAGAACACCTGAATCGAACGGCAAATATTTATCAATTTACTAGAAATAACAATAACATTCCAACATTAACCGACGATATTGCTATTACTTAGTATTTTATTGAAAAACACACATTTTTAAGTTACAAAGAAGTAACTAACATTGTTACCTCAAAAACAAAATTGTATATCTTCCGTGTCGTATTTGCAAATACGCGTAAAAATGTAGTTATTTCCTTAAGTTAATTATACTCATTTTCTTGTCGAATTAAAGAAGAAAATTATTTTTTGTTGTTGTTGTAATTTTTATAATATATTTATTAATTAAAAAAGAAACAAGACATATTCTACCTGATGATAATACCTACTTCTATTCAAAAGACCAATTTCCAAAGTATTACAAAAGTTACTATTGTAAATTGTAGGCATATGAAAGACTAGCCTCTGCCCGCGACTTTGTTCGCGTAGAATAGATATACTAACCCTAACACTAACACTCAGCAGTTCTCAAAAGGAAAAACATCTCGTTTTTGAAGCATTTTTCATCTGTACTCCGCTCCTATTGGTCTTCACGTGATGATATATAGCCTATAACCATTCTCGATGAATGAGCTATATAACATTAAAAGAATTATTCAAATCGGACCAGTAGTTCCTGAGATTACCCCCTACAACGTCACAACATCACAACGTCACAAACTCACAAACTTTACCTCTTTATAATATTAGTATAGATGAACAGCCTGTTTATGGTAAAGATATATAAAATTGTATATAGTTATATACACATATATATCTATATAATAATGTTAATCTAACAATATCTAAGTTATAATAAGTGTAATAAGTTATAATTTATTGCGATGGCCTTTCGGTTCCGGTTAAGGTCATCCGCTCAGTCTTCTCTCATTGGAACATAATATAATTAAACTATGTGCGTATTTAAAATATCTTTAAGGAATGGATAACGCTGTCCTTTTGTTTACTAGCTTTGAGTTTATCGAACAGTCTGGAATGTTGTGTGTAATTCTAAATAGATTGATAACACGTATACAAAACGAGTCAAAGTCTAAAAACGTGTCTCATTAATATTGTAACTTACTTATAATTCTAGTATTAATATATTAATACTAGCGGGCCCTTGATAATAAAAAAAACCTAAAATTCAACCGCAGTGCCGTCTACCGGGTCCTATTGTGAATCTAAACCATTCTCAAATTCATAAGAACATACAAAATTTCATCAAAATCTGTCCAACCGTTTAGGAGGAATTCAGTTACATACAGACGAACAGAAGAAGTATATATTGTATATATAGTTCAGAAGATTGTATATTTCCTTTATTTGAACGTTTATCTCTGAAACTATCAGTTTGACCGGTAGTCGGTGAATCTGTAAAGACTTTGCAAGGTCAATAGCGTAGTCAGTTCGAAAAAAAAAAAGCTAGTTTGACGACAAAAATTTGATAGCTCATTTATTTTCAATGAAAGCTAATTATTATGCTACGTCCCTTAGAAAAAAAAGCAACTGCCATACAGAAAGTAGAGAAAGTAGATCAAATATTACAATGAACGGGAACGAAGCAATAAGATGTCACATATAATGTAAAATAACTGTGGCACAATCCGAGCTTATATTATTGTTATTGTTGTAACACAAAATTAAAAAGCAAACAGTGAAGAAATATACGCTAAAAACGCTTCTAACGTTGTAAAAAAGACAAAAATAATTATGTTTATTTGAGATCGAAAAACAATTAACTGGTGTTATTTGAAATGGGTATTTTGTTTTTACGGCGGAGGAAAGTGCCTTGGCACTATTTATATATCCGGTTTCTGATGGAGTTTAAGAAATGTTGTCGAACAAAGGAGTTTGAAATTTACAAAATATATAATAATACTAATTGCACAGAAGTAGTATAACTGAGTCTGCTAATTCCAAATATTTCAGCTGTATCCATCAATTAACCTTATAAACGATTTAGCCTTTTTGTTTAATATCCATCAGAGGATGACCGGTTCTATTTCAACATTTTTTTTTAAACGATTTATAACAACAGTCACGTTACTTCTATTAAATGACAACGCATGTATGATTTAGAATATAGTAGGATATTGTTATTTATTAAATCCGTTTGTATTTGTCAAGTTATTCGTTCTTATCTAATTCGAAGGTAGAGTTGATTTGGCGACTCACTTTTGTATAGTGCATCGAAGACAACTAAATGATTAAATTGCGCTATTTATAAAAGAAAATTATGCAGTTCAGAGAGAAAGGGATATATGTATATATATATATTACTATTATAACTAAATTATACAACTTGTAAAGGACCATTCTGCCGTCCAAAGACTGTGTTATAGTCACGAATTTGAGAGTAGTTAAAATCCGAGTGCCAATAAATTATCAATTTACGCTTTAAATAAATGTGAGGTTAGTTTTAGAGGTTTATTTTCGACAATGATTCGACCAATCGGCTGCGGGATTTGTGATGTCATAGACACTCGGATTGGTCCGGGCTTCCTCAGGGTACATCTACTGCCGACTCACGGTGACAAGATTACCGAAATGGAAACCGTACTGGTTACGCAATATTAATTCTAAATTGAAAGAGTTCCCTTGAACAATTCGCAATAGGCCTTTTAAAATTTGAATAGCATGAACACGTTTTGTTAAACGCTCAACGTTTTCCGCCGTTTCAACACATTGTGTGTTTTTATGAGGAAATCTCTGGAAAGTTGGAAAATAACTTTCATTAACTCTTGTTTGCGTAAGGTCGTCAAAATAACATTAATTTGTCTATTAAGAAATATTTCCCCTTTCGTTCTTGATTTCTTAAGGTATTTAAGTCCCTACTGACATTAATATAATATAAATAAAAACATAATATTTATCTAGTCAAAAGGAAATTTTGCAACATAATATTATTTTATATTCAAGAAAATGCTCATGCCTTAAGAATTTACGTAATAAAATCTAATGATGAAACATCCAATTATCTTAAACCTACTTAAACAATCTAATATAAATTATAAAATATCTTGGCAAATCCTTAGTTAAGATGTTTCAAGGACGTTATTATTACAGTTGAACCCCGGTAACTCGAATTTCGATTAGTCGAACACGTTTGAAACTCGAAGGAAACACTTGTTTGCTTCCTTTCGAGTCCCTTACTGCTCAGTACATATTTCTCGTTTAATCGAAAAAATATATTTGAGTTTTATATTCAAAAAGTATCTTTTATTCCACACTAGTTGGCCGGCCCGGCTTCGTACATCTAACGAAGAAAATGAAACCAAATCTTCCATGCACACTATGATTATGTAATAAGACGACAACTGAATAACTAAACCTCAATGGATAATTCTAACAATATTGTAAAAAACAGTCCTGTTGTTTTTTTCTCACTTTTTGTATACAGATATTTGAAACCAAATTTTTACTTTCACTTATTTCACAAATTTTCTGTCATACAAACCTTGTCCTGACAATTATAACCAAAACAATAAACAATTAGCCAAAATGGTACAGTCGTTTTGAATTGATGCGTGTATATACATTTCGATTGCGATTGATATGCAAGTTGAAGGATAAAAAGACTTTTCTGATTCAAATCAGGTGGTCTTACAAAAAAGTTAAATACGTATTGAATACCTGCTTTTAAAAGGTTTAGTTTTAACCGCACCGCGCTCGCTAAAGGTTCGTCATTTTGCTTTTTTGTCTCGCTTTGGTTAGGTTAGATTATACTTGTGATAAATGAAACGAGTACTTGCCTCGGGCGAGCGTGGTGCATTTAAAACGTAACCTTTTTAAAGCAAATATTCAATACGTATTTAACTTTTTTGTAATAACACCGATCCTGTCTATAAATGCACACTTTTGTAACTCGATCTTTTTCCGCGTATTCATTGTTGTTCGACTTATGAGATCTTGGTACTCGCTAAATATAAATAAGTCAAAAGAAGCAATAATGTGCCGATTCCATATAAACTACATTCTTTGTATGAATAGATCATTAACTTTCAGTGAATGGTCAATTTACCGTCAACAAAGATCATCTGTTGTGAAATTGAATTCACTATCTGTTTCACTTAGGTTTCTGACCTGATAATTTGTTCCCGAGTTTATTTTTATTGCTTCTATTGGAGCTCGCCGTTCGATAAGACTATTCTCATGACCCGTAGCCGTGACTCATTCAATTCTGACCCTAGGCGAAGATTACCCGTCCAATTGTATCGATAGATAAATGTACGTAGTTGGTCCGTTTAAATTACGTTCTATAATTTGCTCGGTTGCCGCGTGCAATCAGATGTTTCAAATGTTTGGCAATACAGAGTCCGAAGTTTTATAGCCTTTAATAGCCGCGTGTACTTGTTTTTTTACATTCTATATACATCTTGGTGGTTCAAATAAATATTGAATAATAATATTTTGTTTGTGCAAATAATTTACTGAAATTTAATTTATTTGGAAAATATAATGTTGTGATAATGATGACAATTACCGAGATCTATCCAATAGTGTTAGTAGCGTACAACGGTAGAGCTCTATAATTGTATTTATATAAAGGTGGTTTTGTAGGTGATAGAGCCACGTTGAAGCTATAACTGGTTACAGCATGAATGGGTCGGCTCGCCCGGGGTAGTACCACCCTCACTCAAAAAACCGACGTGAAGTAACAGTGCTTGCATTTTTGCGTTTCGTTCGGTAAGTGAGAGCGTCGGAGGCCCATCTCTCCCTTCCCCTCCTCTCTCCTCACTCTTCCCCGATCCCCCTCCCCCAACACAGGCTGGCAAAGCACTTGCGACTCTCCTGGTATTGTAAGTTTCTATGGACGGTTGTGTTCACTTAACATCATGTGACCTATCTGTTCGTTTGCCTCATATGATATAAAAAAAAATTCTAATGTTGAAAACCATTTGAAAATCCGTTCTGTAGTTTTTGAGTTTATCAAGAACAGACAGACAGACAGACATAATGGAGGTCTTTGTTTTATTATATATAGTAACTTACCAGCAAGAATATTTTAAAGATTGAATTATATATAACAAATCACTAGATATGCGGAACGCTGCTAAAGTTTTTCACGGAACTATTGGGTCGTGTGGAACACGCTATATGAATTGGTGACTTATTTTTCATTACATTCACAACGCTAACTCTCATTAAACTATTACTACTATATTTCCATTAAGCAAAACTAGCAACTATTCCCGATAAAACACCCAAATGACTTGCGGATTTGCAACATGAAATACAAAAATAAAACCATTCAATATCTCGTTGATGGAATGCTAACATTCCTTCATATGGGCAGAAAAAAACAGCCAGCTCTTGTAAAGTATGTACATAAAAGTCAATTTGAGACAGATGTTTTATGTGTAATAAAAACATACTGTATTCATTCATAAGTCAATAAAATTATTAACACGTATTTGGCAAGATGCCTCAGTAATATAGTTATTGTTTTTTTTTTACAAATAAGTAATTATTTATAAGATTCTTTTGAGCTGTGTTATGAAGTCTTGTATGGTTTTCAATATTGTATAATGTAGGTTCAAATCTTATAGTGAGTTGGAAATTCCTTTGAAAAAAATGAATGAATTAATACTTTATTGCATTTTTTGTTTGTACACTGGCGAGCTTAATGCTATAAAGTATTTTATTCCAGCTAACCAGCGGTATTGTTATCAAGCAAATAGTTTTGAAGGTGTATATATACAGAGGTAAAATATAAACACAAATAAAAATAAATAAATAATAAAATAAATACATAAATATACTCATGTATATACGCAAATAAACATACAAATATACAAAAAATAACAAAGATATAATAAATATATATATAACGTATACACAGCAAAAATTACTTATAAATACAAACTGTAAAATCAAGAACATTCTACCACCAAAAATTAACATTTAATTACAATTTCTGCCGCTGTTAATGGTCGACATTATAAAGAAAGCTTCTTATCTATATTTCTAACATCCATATATGATCTATGACGAAAATTATAAACATTTTTTTCATCACAAAATTATTTTTGCAATCTCGCCAATAAAACCGCTCGACAGTAAACACAGTTCATTTGGAATTCCGATACATGTTAATTAAAATAACACGAGTCATAAAAATAGTACTTGTTAAAAATGTTCCTACAATATTACGTAAAATAATAATTATCCTATTTATATAACGTCATCTGGTAGATATAGATAAGATTGTAGTAGTCGTTTTTTTTTTCATATGTACTCCGGTGAAGTTGTTAAGACCTTGCTGGGTCAATAGCGTAGACATTTCGAAAAAAAAAAAGTCGTTTTTTGTACGGACCCGCTCTCTGAAACAACTGAACGGATCTTACTGAGACTTCAACTATCTGATAACAATGTTCTTATATTATTGTATTGTTGTAGTAGTGCTAACCACAGGCATAAATGGAGGCAAATGGAGGGGAGGCCCATAACCGAAAGGGGCTATCATTTTTTTTTAATTGTAGCACGGCATAATTACTGCACTATGCCTGATAGTAAGCACAGTGCAATCCAAAAATAATAGCGACCACCGATTGAGACACTATCCATCGTCGTCATCGTCAAAAAGCTGGATATGCACAGGCTGATCCCGAAACGCGACCCGCAGAAGCGAATCACTTTTACGGGCTTTTTCGCCATATACATGGTGGTTGCGACCCAGTCAGGCTGTAAAACCCTACCACCCCGTTTTCGCCATTGCCTCGTTCGTTATTCAGCAGGGTGCACCACGTGCAGGTGAGGTTGGCTTGGGTGTCTCAAGTCTTATGATGGTATTTTACACCCCTTACACCCCAAATATCATATACTATATACATATATATACACACATAATATAGATTCGATATATATATGACATATACACTATACATATAATATAGATTCGAAATAACTTCTTATATAACAGTCATATGTGTTTGGGGTAGCTTGTGACCCACGAATGCCATTGAAACTTAAGGGGAAGATTTATAAAACTATGATAAGACCGATCATGCTGTATGCATCTGAGTGCTGGGCTCCGAAAGAAACCGATGAGAGAAAATTACATGTGGCAATATCTATTTTTAATATATTTTTTTTAAATAAAGATGCTAATTTTGTGAGGCAAACCTAACACTTATTTTTTTATTAAAACATGATTTTTAAAGAACTAAGCTAGGTTCGGTCGTCCAGGTACTGATACTACTTATATATGATAACTATCATTCACTCACATAAATTGGTCATAGTGGCTCTCTTTCCATTAATCATGTTTCAGGATCAGTCACTGTGTAACCAACGACGGAGAAGTTTGTATTTCGCAGGTTGGCATTATCGCGACGACTATCAATTGATTGTATATTGCTGGTGGTTATCATGATTTTTAGTGTGTGTTTTTAACTATGACTCATAGTCCAGTGACCTTGTCACGGTTGGGTAAAAAAAATACCATTAAAAATAATAATGCATTATATAGTTTTTTCTAGTTATCAATTTTCATGATTAATGGAGATTAGAAGCTCAGTTAAACCCAAATAATTATAAAATAAATACGCGTTGAATAAATATAATGGTAATTATCGCAGATGTGGTTATGAGCCCATCTTCATTATCGGCTCGGGCGTCGCGCCAACAAAATGTCAACGAAAATTCTAGAATTTTTTAAAATGGCTTCTTCGTTTAACGAATGACGTGCTTAAAACACCGATAATAATTACTATAAAACTCATGCTTGCGCAAATAAGTGACAGGTTAATTAAAATACTCGAACTAATCTCTTAAAATTAATATGGATAGAGTGATTTATCCATAGTTTTTGATAAGCGAGTGCTCAAGTGCCAAATTGATAATACAAAAATTCGCCAATAGCTATAAAAAAAATAAATAAAGAAAATCGGTTGAGTATAATATATAGATTATCAAAAAATTTTTGTGCTAGGTGGTCGAGGGAAGTAGAATTTTAGTAAGTTTCAAGAGAAAGGTGGAATATTTTAAGTTATTTCATTGCCCGTTTAAATAAAGTAAAATAAAGTAATATGTTTCTGTTGAGAATTATATATTACTGTTTATAAAACAGTAACGTCACATTGACAAAAACGTATAAATTAATTGTTAATTATTTATTCATAGCATAACGTTCTCTGTTCCGTTCCCTAACAATAACTCTTTAACAATTACAAACCAGATGCTGTCGTTTTCAGCAATGCTTTAATATTCCTCTCATTGATAAGACCTTTATGTTCGAGTAATATGCGATTAAATTAAAATATACCTGTTTCTTTATATAATTAATGAGAGTAAAATTCTTTACAAGTTTATTGGATTACCGAGGAATAAATATACATGACGATATAAAAAGACGTGAACTTAAACTCTGGTGTCAAGGTCGAATGTTTTATTATTTATATTGTGTCATGTATGTTGTGCCTTTATTATAATTTAAATACAATTTTGTAAAAAAGAACTATCTAAGCCAAGCGCTGTTGCTTGCCTTATTTTTTATTTAAATCTATTTCTACGTAGTACATTAAATAATTTTATATGTTACCACTAAACCGTGTAGTTTTGTACGTCATTGTCATAGGCATTTACAGTTCGATCCTTCTCGGCAACAGATGTCGATATCCAGCACCGTGCGAAACGATCCGCTAGCATTATTATCTCTACACTCACCTACCCTATAATTTATATACTAATTGCGTTCCTAAAAGTCTGAACCTTCTACCATAAATTAGACATTTTTTTTTTGTTTACAAATTTGAATCTTACTTCTACACATTAATTACTACATAAAAGAACAGTGATATGTCTGAATGTATGTATATTCATTACTATACATATGTTTTATATGTATGTATAAGTACTAATATGTTTATGAGTACATATCAATAAAGACTGAACTAATTCTAAAAGCTCTTTTACTGTGTGCATATAAAATTCGACGCTCTATTTACACGAAGTTAGAATAGAAGTTAGTTTTAAAAATGTGAAAAATATAGTTGTATTAGATTTGAGATACAAAAATAAATAAGGTTTAATCATTCATGTTATTGTTAGCGCCAAATGACAAACTGATGACCTGATTGATTCGATACTGTCTTGTATTTTCGTTTATATGGCTGGTATATTTATATTATCGCATAAATCCATATTACCCAAGTTAACTTATAAATAAATAAGATAAAAAGCCTGTTTACTCCACAACATGTTGCATTATTAATATACAATGTGTGTATAATTGGTTTTCGTAAACTCCTCTTCGGGTAAACGCCTACTTGAAAGAAAGCCAAGCGTCGCGACTCGTTGCAACGTCCATGCACCTCCAACCTGCTGTTCGTTATTCCAACGTACTTTTGGCCAACCTATATACATCTATATCCGCGAGCCTGTTTCACAGTGACATGGTTTTTGTCCATCTGTTATCTAAGATACGAGCCACATGTCTAGAGAACAAAAAGGTTAACTTACATAAAAATTAAAGAATTCTTTAATAAAAAATATCAAGATATTCTCAGAGAATATTTCGAAAAATTAAAGGAAATATATAAGACAACTCTGTCATATTCTTGTACTGGCTGTAATATTAATGATGGATATACATAAATCATCTACAAATAACCGAGAGATTAACCCTCTATCATCGAATGGAAGAAACCGATGCATTTTGAGTTCAACGACATTTTAACGTGCAACCTCGAAGAGCAAAATACTGTAGAAGCATTTGTTAGGATTTTCAATAAGTGGTTATATTGTACTATCGAGTATTACAGTCTATTCTTAATAACACTATCAACTCACCTTGACTTTGCACGTCCAATTTACTAACTTGAGATTATAATTATATACACATATCATGAATTGTCTGGTTTGTTTTTTAGCGGTTTGATATTAATAACCCCTCAAAGAAGATCGTAACTGAAATAACTTTTATTGTTGCGTGTATTTTTAATCAGTGATAGCTTCTAAAATATGATTCGAAATTATACACTATAAAGGCCAGTTTTATGTACATTAAATGCTTAAGATATATACCATATGCAATGTACTATAAATAATATATTTGTAAAAATAACTTCAAAATTCCTAATAATATTTTAAGGTTAAAACGGTCACGAGATAGACACATTATACATAGGGTATATTTTGTCTGTGGGCGTTCTTAAGATGTACAGTTCAATAATATGTTATTTTGATGTATATCATGAGGCTTAGCGTCACCAAAGTGAACACTAGAAAAATATTTATTTGTGACTTAAAATAGATCGTTTTTTTTTTCATTGATATCAATGTAATATACATGTATTTTATATATAAACTTTCCCTTGGAAATTCTCTAAATTTAAATGACTACTGTATTGTTTATTCTAGAAAAACTAAGCGCAAATACATACAGGCGTGGATAGCAATTTTGTTCTATTCTATTTATTACAATTAATTAATTAATTATTATTCAGACCAATAATATTATAACGAAAAAGGTTTAGATATGTTACCTACATTATATTTTGACAAAACAAATGACACGATGACGCACTCATACGTAAAGTAATATTGTAACGCCATACGGTCATAGATAAAATGTGGAAGTAAGATGGCATATTGTCAATATCGGTAGTGAAAAAGAAATAGTTATATGTTGCTTAGATACGGGTGGATTGATGGGACAGCTGTCAAAAATAAGCTAGCTAGCCAAGCTTTAATTAGGCGCTGTTGAAGCGCTTATGACGTTATAGTTTTTTTGTTATAATAGTGTTGTTGGCGCTGAAATATTCGGTTAATAAATATTAAGCATTAAAAACGAAAAGGCGTAAGTTTAAATAGATATGTACTTAATATACGTCTTTATGCTTCTAAGCTGAAGTTACGATATCAGTAAAATAATAGCCGAGCTTGATGTACGTATTCGTACATTTATGATTATCATTAAGAATACACCTGGAAAGTATTATATTTATGATAAGGAGATAAAAGGATATTGCATAATAATTATTAACACGTTATCTTAATATGTGTGATAATATATTTATACTTCTATACTATAATATTATAAAGAGGTAAAGTTTGTGAATTTGTGACGTTGTAGAGGGTAATCTCAGAAACTACTCGTCAGATTTGAAACATTCTGTCAGTGTTAGCTTATTTATCGAGGAAGGTTATAGGGTACATATCAACATGTTAATACCAATAGAAGCGGATCACCAATGAAGTTTCAAAATAGTTTATTTTCTCTCTGGAGAGCTTCCGCTGCGTGTTAGCGTTTAAAGGATAATTATGAAAACTGGTGTTAGTAAATCTTACAACATAGATAATATTGTCTGGCAATAATTATAATATTAGCAGCTAATGGCAAACTCATACAGAACTGTTATCACTGACACAGCTAGAGTATTCATATAAAAACAGTTGCTTGACGTTCATTCATACAAGTGTTTCCTAAGCGCGTTCTTGACCGCCTATTTGACTCATGTCAAAACGTCATATTTCGTGTCACTATTAAATATACCGTGTTCCAACGAAATAGGATACATTCTCGGATAAAACTGTCAGCTATTTCAAACGTCTATGATATTTTTCAACAAAGACCATGAACACGTCTGTCATTTTCACGGTTCATTTTAATCTTCCTGTTAATTCTTAAACGTCTGATGCATGTTTCATCAGCTTTATAATCTTTTATTAAAGCCGATTTACTTAACCCGAAACGACGCAATCATTATATAGAGAATGCAGTCGCGGGCATCACCTAGTTTTTAAATAAAATTAATAAGTAACTTTTATCAGAATAAATTGTTCTTTATATTTTAAATATAAAAACCATTTTTCAAATGTCCTGCAAATAATTGCTTTGGAATTATTGACCTGATGACCTGATAAATGAATTATAACTCTGGCCAGTAAAAGTCCCACTGATGGGCTAAAGTACTCCTTCTGAGGGAAGGTACTAGAGTAATCAGTATATCAGTTTAGGGCGTGTCAGTGATTTCATATATAAAGAAATCCACATTCCTATTTTGTCTCAGGTTTCCTCGCGGTTTTCCTTTCACAGTCAAATATAGAAAAAAAAACTGATAATACACAACAAAGTTCGAACTCCAGGATATCGAATCAAACTCCACACGCCAAAAACCATTAGACCATCACACGACCGGAAGGTATATTTACGCGTTGATCTTAGGAACTACTGGCCCGATTTGAAAAATTCTTACAGTGTTAGATAGCTCATTTATCGTTGAAAGTTAGATAGCTCATTTATCGTCGAGAAAGGTTATAGGTTATATCATCACGCTAAGCGCAAACTGGAGCACCAATGAAGAATTTTTCAAAATCGGGGTTTCTTGGCGTTAGACCTAAGTAACTATTCAATGCGGGTGAAGTCGCGGGCAGAATCTATTTTTAGATATATATGCAAGCAATCCAGTAGTGATTTTGCTTAAGACGGGTGACCTAATGATCTGAAATCGTTGTTGTTTAATTTATCGCTGATAAGGCTTAGAAGGCAAGAGGCCAAGAGTCAAAACATCATTGATGAGAACGGAAATTTACATATCATTCTTTAAATAAAAGTTGTTTTAAATCAAAGTTGTATGACCCAATAAATATGGAATTAATGAGTGAATATTTTATTGCAAAAATTCTTTGTACATTGGCGAGCTGCTGTTACAAGGTATTTTCTTCCAGCTAACTAGCAGTATTGTTATAAAGAGTAAAATTTATTGTAAATAATTCGGGTATAAAAGAAAGGAAGAAAATGAATAAACTAGAAAATATAAAAATAACTGAAAATAAAATAGTGTATTGAATATGTAAAATGAATACATAGATATACAACGTACATCTACACATATACATACACGAAAAGACAGAGATACATATACTGCATACTTACATACATACAAATATTCAGAAAGATAAAATAAAGGTTATGTAATGTACAATGAGATTACAAGTAAAATGGTGTTTTACTAATAGTATTGTCTTTTATTAAAACAAATGTTATTCGATATTGAGACTCTGAGAATTTTGGTTCAGCTAACTATTGTAAAAATAAATGGGACAGCTCGTCTGTCTGTGTTCGAAATAGCAATCTTCACGCGGGAAACTACGGTGGATTGTTTCAAGACGTACGAACAACCGACTGATTCACGTTGTACTGATTTATCTGACATTTCTAAATGTTTTTGTTCTGAAGTGATGAAATCTGTACTCTTTCATTCTAAAAAATGGAAAATATTTTTTTTACGATTTGTTATATATTGCACTACTAATAATGCTCACGGCTCTGCAAGTGGTAGTTTTTAAGTGCTACTAACTTTAATGCCCGCCGGTTCGCCCGCATTAATACAGATTGTATCAAACCGTCGGGAAAAGTATTTGTAAAATTACAGCATGAAAACGTAACAAACTCACATTCACATTTATATTATTAGATAGGATTATCATTATGTTATTTTTATAACAAAAGTCATAATGTCATTTGAATTGTGTCAAAATGCCATAAAAATCTGCATGAAAAATACGTAAATAAGTGTGCAAAGTTTTACAGTAATCGATCAGAATGCTATAACCGAAATATTCGTTTCAATAAATTTATATGTAACAATATTGTCGGCCTAAATATACAAAAAAGTTGTTTGTTATTCAACTCACATTTAGGTTATTTTCCGGTAACACAATTTCACACGGAACGATAAATTCATCTCTCGAGACAAGTTGATTTCGTTTTTCTGTTTATACAAATAGAGTCCCGTTTCGTTGCTTATTTATACATTTTTATTGTTATAAACATTGTTTTCTATTCCACTGGTAAAGTATTTGATATGTATTTAAAAAAATATATTTAAAGTCTGATTTTCACTTACATTATTTGGTGTGTAATGAGAAATTCTTATGTCTGTGAAGTTGGCATACAAAGATATCGGAATCGTGAAACAAAGATGAGTTTTGATATTCAAATCAATAGTTCTGGAGTTCCTGAAACTTAGAAAAATAGTTCCTCATATTGAAGACCCCATAAGGGCATATGACATATGAGGGTGCCAACTTCACGCACACAAAGGTCGTGACAGAGGAGTTCTGAAGGGAGGTTTGGGCTTCTTTTCAATATTTCTGGAGTTCTTTGTAATAAGAGCAATAGTAATGCATAATTAAAATCACACCATATTCGTTTAAGCTATTATATATTATATTATATTATATTATATACTAAAAACCTACCTATAAATTTATTTCGTGGATCTTGGAAACTGCTCTAACGATTTGGATCAAATCTCGTATTTCAATAGAGTTTTGTGTCCAAATCTATTTACACATGTGCCTGTTTTAAAACAAATATTACAAAGTATCAGAACCTATGTCAGTCTCATAGTGCCATATCGTAAATGTCTGTAGTACTTACATTGTTGCCAATGGATATCCAATAACGGATAGTACCTTAAAACGTGAGATGGAAATGATATCATCTTAATACGAAAACGTTTGGCTTATATCCCTAACCAACAAAACAATTACTGTTAAATAACAGAGAGAAGCTTAGTCGCTCAAGTACTTCAAAGCATATGGTGGTAAATTAGTTCATTGGAATATGTACCTTTTCAAAGTTTTCGATACTGTGCAGACCTCGGTATATCCAGTCTACTAATATAGTTAAAGTATGTCAAGTACTGTGTGTAGTGATCAACAGTTTTAAATATAATTATGAGGTGGGAGATACAAAGCGGTATTTTTTTCCAACTGATTACACTATTGGGCTGGCAAGGTCTTAACAGCTTCATCGGATTACTAAGGCGAGCTCTTAAGTCACTCAGCCGGATACCAAGCGTTTTATGTTATCTACTAGTTTATCTCCGTCTTCTGTTTCTCAACAATGCAAATTTTTAATTACACTTGAAGTTACATTTTAGGCACTTAATTTTTTTATTAAATATCTGTCATAAGATCTATTTATATAATATGAAATTAATAAAGTTTTAAAGACTAAGATTTTTTAAATCACTCTCGGTATTTTTACAAAACAAAAATGAACAGGCGGTAACACGAATTTACAAATTTACAATTTACAAAAGCGTGTCCAAGCGGTCTCTAGCTAAACATTTGGTTTAATATTTTTTTAATGTAATCAACACGAAATATTATTAAATTATTAGTATTAAATGAAAATAGCAGTAGAAATAGTATTAAATAAGAACTGTCAACTTAGAAGATTATTAGACAATATTTCAATTTAAATAGTGTCCACCAATGATATTTATATTTGTAATATCATTGGTGTCCACCTGTAAAAAAAGGTTATATACTTATTTGTGATCAGAATTTTTTTAAACAAACGTTCAATGCGTATTCGTCCTTTTTTTAATAATACGGTATGTGTTCAGCGTTGTATGTAATTAGGCAAGCGGGGTGGTGCGCATACGCAAGAGGCGGTGGACGAGAGTAGTGTACTATTCCCTTTACTATAATACGCTACTAGATGGCGCTAAATCGTAGCAAATTTTATCCCTCAGAATATTTACAGAATATATTATATGGTAGTATATTATAAGTATACAAAACGTAAAAACTGACTACTTATTTCAATATATCCTCTCACGACTTCCACTCTACATCAATAACAAAACAACACGTTGTGGTAATTACCCGACCAAAATAAATCAAGAAATTTAATTAGCTCACTAATTACTTATGCTTCGAGAAAGATCTACGCGGATCGCTATATTGTTTTAGTTTCTGATATTGTATTATTCGTAACGCTGATTCATTTACGGAAACTGGTTTTCTGATTGTGCAATATACGCAGTACTCGTATCTTAAGAAATCAATCTTAAATTATTATGTTATAAAATTTCGTCTCCTTATATAAATGATAAGGGAGCTAGTTAGGCTTTGTCATTTGTGTCGTTCTCAAAATAAATCATATACGGTGTTATTACAAAAAAGGTATATTTGCTTTATAAAGGTTACGTTTTAAACAGTGTTACTAGCCCTTTTTTTTAACAGTAGATTTGCTGTTTTCACATTGGTGTCCCCGTTTTCTGTTTAATTCCTAATTTTTACTGTGTTTTAAATTTGCGTTCAGTGCCACCTATTACACTAAGTAAAAAATTTACTTGATAACTACTATGTCATAAAACGCATTGACACTAGACGGCAGTATCATCTCTGTAGAAAAAACGACACTAACAATAGACAAAAGGTATTTAATACATTGAAAGTTTTAATAAAAAGGAATACAAAGATACAAAATTCTGACCATAGATAACTTCAGGGTGTCGGTTTTTCGTGACGGTGTGCACACGCATTGTAAAAATGTAATCTTATCATTTTGCCCTAACGCGCCAAAAGAAGTATAACTTCAAAAAGAGAATGAGTATGAAATACTGAAGATGATGCAATTGAGAATGAAAGTGGAAAATAATTTTACTTTGATTTGTTTCTTTTTATTACATATATTGTGATTATACATATAACAATGTATGTGAGTCCTAGTTACTAAGAAAATTGGTTATTTTTTAAATTATATGAGGAAAGTATGAAATTTGCCTATTTTATTTTACCTACCTACTGTTTTCTCCTGTTTTTTATTAGCGAGCTGCTGTTTTTTGGTTTGTTGGGGTTGGCAACACTGGTTTTAAATGCACCGGGATACTCCCAATGCGAGACAATGCGAGAGTTATGCCGGACTCCTACCGGCTATAAACCACTCTGCCTCCTTGCCCGGTTATGGACCAGGTTGCTGTCTCTTGATTATGCTCCACCACTGGCCACGCGCTTGGGTCCTTAGAAGATAGACAGAACGGGGAGCCTCGTCTTGGGAGAGAGGTCATTCTTCTCTCCTGCCATATGCCGAAGCTGCGGCAAGCCGTGTTTCCTTCACGGGTAGTCTTCTGCGGTAACAGACGTCCCACATCTATCGCCTGGAGATTACCTAGAGAGGCCTCTGCTAGTCTGCCTGCCTGCCTCGACTTTTTGTGTAATCCAAACGAATAACGGAACAAAAGTTGGGCGAAACTGTAGAAATACCGTTAGATTTATCACAAATCTACGAAACATTTCCCTACTTTATACGAAGTAAACTGTAGTGACAAATGCGTCTCCGATTACCTTACGATTGCTAATGACTTTTAAATGTTTAAACTAATGTAATGGCGTCGGAAAATTACAAGTTAATGGTCCCCTTTATTTTTAAATGCAAATAATATGTCAACGAAATAACTTTGTGGCGTAAATGAATGGAAATGTAGCGAATATCGATGTTTTTTTTATCGTTGTACGTAATATTTAAACACTCAAAAAGTTAAACACTTAACGAGTCGTCAAATTTCGACAGAAATCGATAATTTATTCCGATAAAATTGACTATCGGCTCACGTTAACGATTGACATAAAAAAGAAAAAAAAACTATGAGCATCCCTGTTGCAATGTACCAGTAACATAAGTTATCAACTTAAAGTACTTAGTAGTTTCTACATTCTAACTTATATCTTAATGACTAAGTACATTTTAAAGCATTTAGTGATACCTTAACATTGTTACGTAATGGGATACCATTTTTAAAAGTGGGACGCGTTTACTATAGCTACGAAAACAATTATATGTTTTGTAGGAAATTTCGAACCTGATGGTTATACTTTGCGTTTTGACACTGGCCAATATTTTTGCGTGATTAGAATTACAATAACTTTTGATAGACTTACGCTTAGATTTTATGCTTTCATTTTGATGCGTTTATCATAAACCTAATACTATACCAGTGATTCCTGTTCAAACAAACAAACCTATAGTCAGACATTTATAAAAATAACTATGAGGAGATTGAAAATAATTCATATCGTATGAATGCACAAATGTATTGAGCGCTTTGTCTTTTGCAAACATGATTATATGCATGGCTTTATTTTTATTAGATTAATTTGCTCAGTAGACACTTAAGGATATGTAGTATTTATAAATTGTAGTGGGTTGAATAATGATACAGCGTAGTGACGTGTTCAACAATAAAGTTTACAGCGCGCGTAAATGGTATAATCAGTTTATAACAAAACCGTTATCTGTTTTTGACTAACCGATAATTTTTAAACGGTTTTTAATCCCAATTGCGTTTAAAAGAAGTAAGTGCTCAGAGCAGTCTATGATATACAGGGTTCGACTTGGGGATCGTGTTACCGGTAATTTAAAAATAAATGGATATTAAATCTTTATATTTATTTTGGTTGTTGGTATATCTGAGATCGATGACGTCTTATCTTATTATAACTCTCCACCTGAAGCACTAGGTTGAATCTTATTGTTATTAAGTTTTAAATTTAAACTAACTTTTAGTAACAGCTTCTCTTTTGTTAGTATATTTGATGTGTTATTTAATAGTACACTTTTACTGGGTAAATGTTGAAATAGTAACAAACCAACAAATTCACATATATAAATTTAAGTTAGCATTTTACGCGGACGTAGTCGCAGGTGATTGCTCGTATAGATTACTAGCATCTGCCCGCGACTTCGTTCGCGTGGAATAGTTACTTTGGGCTAACGCTAACAGGCAGCGGAAGCTCTCAAGAGGAAAAAAACCCAATTTTGAAACATTTTTCATTGGTGCTCCGCTCCTATTTGTCTTAGCGTGATATATATCTATAACATATAACCTTCATTGATAAATATGCTATATAACACTGAATGAATTTATCAAATCGTATCAGTTGTTCCTGAGATTACCCCCTACAACGTCACAAACTCACAAACTTTCCCTCTTTATAATATTAGTATAGATATAGATTAGTATAAAAGTATAGATAGATAATTATTAAAGTCATATGATGTAATTTACGCCTGGGAGAGAAAAAAATTAATTACATCGAAATAGAATGTTCCAGTACGTCGAAATCCGGTAAGCGAATGACGGTTTGACAAATGACTGATGGCTTGACTTTCTTCTAACCGATTCAACTTTCGAACACGCATTCTATATTTGAAACGTTCAAAGGATTTCTATAGTGGTCCGCGTTCAACAATCGTATGAGAAATGAATAATATTGAGCTCGTAACTAATTTCAACCAGCGGTTTGCCCGACTTTTGAGCTAATTTTACTAAAATATGCTTTAACAATAATATTTAATACTAGCTGTGTCCGCACCTTCGTCCGCGTGGAACTATATGTAAAAACACAGTGATGAATAGTCTTCTGAATGTATTAAGTACATTTACGGATCTACTTTTCTTTCGTACTTACGCCGCTTCGTCATTAAAATTACAATAACTTTTCATAGAGTGGACCGATTTTAATGAAACAAAGACTAAGTTATTCTCGAAAATGTGCTTTATGATTTTCTTGGGTGGTTTTAATGTAAACTCAGTACTTTAGCAGTGATGCGTATTCACACACACAGACAAATAGACAGACAGATACTTCTAAAAATGTTTGAATTGTATTTTATTACTTTTTCTTAGACACCTTTCTTAGACAATATGTCAGTATTACAACATAACCACTTATAATAGTTTCTACTGATATTAAATAATCTTTAAAACATTTTATGACTTCTGCTAAGCCTCTATACACCGTCGTAATAAACAAAATTATACTCCGAATAATCATGTATATGGTAGCAAATGTCTTCTCAAAATCGGTTCAGCCGTTTAAGATATTATCGCTAAGAAACAGATACTTCAATTTTGTTTACATGTCTAGATTTACATACTTAATTGTCGTGGTGTATGATCTTTGTATTCTGATACATATATCTGCCAACGATTACAATACATAACAGGCTAAAAATATTTCTTTTGAAATTGGAATAACCTCAAAAATGTACGATTTATTATTATATTTAAGATATATAAACTCCTTTGTTTTAATAAAAAGATTTCTTTGTTTGTGATCGCGTAGATTGTAATATTGTAATTATAATACATTTGCATTTTTATAGTTTATTATAGTAATTATAGCATGTTTTTCCTTATTATAGTCAGATTATAACAAGACAATCTTGTATGTTTCAAATTTCGTCCGACAATTGTTTTCAGATAAGGTTAGGTTCGTTCATAACATTCGAAATTCAAAAATTACATGTTATCAAGTCAATATTATATTGAATGAGTTTGCGATTGAAGAGTTTGTATATTTTTTATGTTGTGTTCGTATTCATATCATGAAATTGTGTTTCGGTTCGGTCAATGAACTCTTAATATTCGTAACAGCTCAATCGATTTTATCAAAATTTCTAAAGATAGAATTCAGAATTTCTGCAGGGTATCCTTACTAATAGCTATTATAAGTGTGTTTGTGAGCTTGTTCCTCTGTAGGGGAGGTTTGAAGGCGATGACAGTGATGACTAACTGCCTAAGGAACTTAGATGGTCGCCGTTTTTTTTTAAATAAAGTAATTTAGTTGTGTTGCAATAGAAAAGTAGCGGATATGGAAATAAATCTCAAATTAAATTTCAATAACTATATTTTCTTCTTATGTGGTTTGAAATAAACTTTCATATTATTTTATTCATTTGAAAAAAGGATTACTTAATATTTAGCCATTTGAAGCGACAAATGTATATCGATTTTTGTCAATACGAAGCCCACAGTACATAAACATATAACACAAAATGAACGCAATAGGTCAAATGTCACCGAAATTACAATTCAAAATGGAGAACACTTTGAACGTACGTTGAACCAATACGGAAAGTAATTATTCTAAACTCATTTGTGCTCTTTGCATTAATTTAAAATAGGAATCAATGATTTTTTTTCGATTAAAAATAATTAGGTTACATTTATTGTGTTTGAAAATGTTATAATCTGTCGTTTACAGCCGTGAATCTAGAACACTATTTCAAAGTTTTTTTTGTAACATTTGTAACTACACACAATTCTTTGAAATCTCCTTTATCTGCCTGTAAATTTCTCGTAAAAACAAATTTAGATGGTTCAATTTGTAAGAATCCTATTAATGTTACAAACGCGAAAGATATTGAGATCGGATGTATGTTTTACCCTTTTACCCTTTTACGCATAAAGTACTGAACCGGTTTTGATGAAACTTTAGATATTTAGTGGAATAAGCTAGCAGAGGAAAGAATACATTATTATGAGAAGTGGTATATACAACTCATAATATGCAAATTACGTAATTTATAACAAATTATTGAAGCGATCATTATTCTGCTGTTGACTATCTGTTATTATTGACAACAAAAATGATCTGAATTAGGTAATAAAGAATAGATACGGAAAGGGAGACTTCAGTATTATAATCATATGAATGATAAGGACAATGTTCGAATGTTCATTTTACAAGCATTACAATGTAAAATAGAAAATTAGTCAACAGCACTAGTAGTACGGTGAAGCTGTTAATACATTGCTAGGTCAATAGCGTAGTCTGTTCGTGAAAAAAAAAGTCAACAGCAGAATAAATGACAATAGTTTATAACAACGATTTTTGTAAAATAACGCAACAACGTAATTGGTAAGTTTTTGGCGGGATCTTGGAATGTCATGTAGTGGTCTTTATATTTTATCAATAATCTTATGTTATTTGGCTCTATATTGTGTAATGTTGGTGGTGCTTTACGTAATATAGTTTGGTTATTGTATACAAGTGAAGTTGATCAGAAATTATACCACGGAGCAGATTCTGACTTGCCACAAAAACTCCCAGGAATGTTCTAACAACACGGCCACTTACTTCATTAAATTATATCAAGAAACTTGTAATATCGCTACTCATTTGACAATGGCAGTAATAGTCTATCAGAAGAGTGGTAGCCAAAAATAAAATAGAAGAAGAATTTAATTCATTATTGATATATAACCGTTATTACTAACTACACTGATAGACATAAATTTACCTGGACTCTAAGTATTTATGTTGATTTATAATGCTTTAGAAGAACAGGTAATAATAAGCTAAATATTGAAAATATTCTTTGAGGTCCTTCACCGCACAATTATAAAGTTAATCGTGGCTGTGTTAATTTAATAGATTATAAGGCCATCGGCCCCGTCAGGTCACGGTTGAAGATTGGATTAAATTTGATTTGATATAAGACCACAAAATTAATTTCGTCATTCATAATCTCTTTCATTATTCAACGTGTAACGATCAAATTTTAATTAACATATTAATTCGATTAACTTTCGTCGTGTAATCATTTCTAATTTCATTTATATACAAATAATATATGAACATTTTTTTCTATGTCATAGGAGGCAAACGAATAGAGGGGTCACCAGTGGATTCGCATGTGCATTGCCATTCTGTGTTTAAAGGATAAAGAGAGAAGGGGAGGGGAAAGTGTGGGTGAAAGAGAGATGGGAGAGGAGGAGGGTCTCCGGCGTTCTCACTGATCGAACGAAACGCAACAATACAAGCACTGTTACTTCAGGTCGGTGTCTCTGTGGGTCGGGTGATATAACCCCGGACGAGCCGACCCATTTATGCTGAAACCAGTAATAGCTTCAGCGTGGCTCTATCACCTACAAAAACATTATTGAGATGAGATTAAAAACATTTTTTTATGTTACATATTTATTGTACACAATCGGTATTACATTGTTACAATATTGATTTACTGTCTAGGGTGTTAGTTAAAGTTAACCAAATTCAGTATAAGACACAATTTTGCGCGGTTTAGTACTTTGTGACATAGGCATTGACAGTTCGACTCTTCTCGGTAATGCTTGGTTCTCATCACGTGATTAGCCCGCTCTTTATCTGCGATGTTCCGCGCCGCGCCACTCCACACATTCGACTTGCACTGTACTTAATTCTAGCTTAATGTATTTTGTGTCTGACACTTTCCATAGTAATTTCACAGCGTTTCAGTCATAAATACTTCATTAATATGACTTGTATCTTCAAAAATGTACACGTCCATAATCAGACAAACAAACAATATATTTTATTATCATTAGAATATAATACAATTTAATCGTTAGAATACTTCATGGTAGATAAGCAAATGTTTTTTCAAAAATTATTATTCTAAAATTTACCATATGAGATTTCTATGTCAACAATAATTTTCATAATTGGTAATATTGTCGTATAAAAATTACTCACATACATAAAGAAGAGTATCTAACCGTACATAACTGATAATGTAAATTGTATTTCCAAGTTGTCTTTACCCATTCCTTTGGCTTTGAAATTTCATTCATGTTTTATCTAATATTCATCATTTTTACTCAACGAATCTACGTTACTAATGTATGCTAAATGTTCGTGACTGATATATTATCTTAAATTCGCCACTCTGAATATAAAAACGCTGGATAGGCCATGAAATACACGCGTATTGATTTGGCAAGAGTGTTGATGATCGGAATACAGATGGATGAATCATACACCGCGTAATATGTACTGCTGCGTACATATTTTCATCCTCTTTATTTACATTAAACGTACCAGTTATGTTTAATATTTATTATAGATATCCTTTAGTGAATGTACACATACAATTTACCCGTGATAGGCGATCGTTAGATGAAATATTTGGTGATGTTACAAGTAAAAAGGGTCAGAAGTTTCATTCACGTTCGATCAAATATCAAATTTGACTGACATTTATTGGAATATCGGCTACGTCTCAGAAGTCATTTATTATTAACCCCGTATTGAAATCTCTTAGAAAAAGAATTTTCTCTGAGCAAAATTTCTAGACTAGACTCACCAGTTGAATCCGCTGTCAGTCAGTGTTCGAGTTTTATGAAATAAGATAAGATTAAGTCAGTATCTTTCCACGAAGTCAATAAATTATTCCTTTAATATAACAATACAATGATTCATAAATCTTAATTACATTGCTTATGTAAAAAGGTAGGATTTGACAGTAAACTTAAAATCAAAGAAAACCAATAATGGAAGTAGCACTGGCACTTAATAGTTTTCAGAAGATATACTAATGAGCAACTGTATTAAGGTAAATGGCATTTCCTTTTTAAAAATAGAACGGACATCTTTTAAAAATGAAGTAAATCGTTCTATTTTTGAAACTTTCGACGACAAATTATTCTTTACTATCAGTTCTCGTTCCTTCCCGGGTTCGTTTAAACCCAGATGAAACTATCGTTTAAATAGATTGTTCGATACGACTGCACACGAACTTCGTTCGTTTATTTTAGGTGTAGGATGCCTTCGTGTTTAAACTGTAACGGAAATGTTTTAGACCGTAGTTTAAATGTGGAATGGTATAATGATATTCCAGTTATTTGAAGGCGAAATGCAATGACCTTGCGTTGTTGTTGCAGAATTCAGCGAATTATCTATAATTACTTATTATTTTCTTTATATTGTTATTTTTCTGATGAAATATATTAATATACGAGCGAGTTTAGTAAGTAATTATTTCACTTGCATATTTTATGTACGAATTTTTCTTCTATATGTTCGTAATAGTAGCAATAAAAAATGTTAAATAAAGTGATCAATATAAAGTTGCTAGTTATTTTGCTGCTCGCTAATCTGTTTTGTATTACAATTCGTTATAATGATACGATAATGAAACGAATATTCGTTGTTTGTACGCTTTCTTTCATACCTATTGGTTCTTGAATACCTACTTGTTCCTTAAAAGTCAGCCGCGTATTATTATTGGCGATAATATACTAATAACGTATAAGCAACAGCAGAATAACGATGTCTGCAATAAATCGTTATCCCTTGTGTAGGAATAATAACGTTATGTCATAATAATTTCCATTTGATTTTATCGGTCTATTTCTCTATCGTTGTTTTTTTTTCTAACAGTGAGATATGATACTGAAAATGATGCCATATGAACAATAATAATATATACTAGAACAAAAGACGTCAGTTCAACCACTATGACATTCAAACTGAACTGTGAACATTATATGCAGGAATAATTAAATCTATTGTCTATTGATGTACAGATAAATAATAATATATTTGTAACGAATCCATAAATCTGCAATAGATTATATATTTTCCTTTATAATTGAACTGTACGTGGACTTATGTTGTAACTTATTTTAGTTATATTCAACACGCCAGCTCTTCTTGTAGGGTAATTAAGATATAAAAATTCCAGTGTTCGTGTTTGCATTAAAATCAGATCGTGATAATTAATAATCTGTGTAAATAATTGAGTAGATATTATAATGTCGTTAACAAGATCGTTTTTATAATTAGCCGTACTCGATATGAAGCAATTAAGGTTTTCTTATATACATAAAATAATATGAGACAATGTATGGAAAATTAATTTTATTTAAAAAATGACGCACATGTAATTCACGGCCTAGTTTGATTTATTTAATCTTTATACACTATAAGAAATTACAAATTACGAGATTAGTGCAAAGGGCGGCCTTATTGCTAGAGCAATCTCTTCCAGGCAGTCTTTTGGTGAATATGCTCCATGGATGAATGGATGGATGGATATTTTGTGAGCATGGTTGTCGGAGACGAAAAAGATGAGAATTTTAGTAAAAGGTGATTCAATGAAATTGAAATATTTTTGTAAAGTTTTGAGAAATTACAATCTTTAATGTATAGAAAGATATTATAAACAAATGAACAATGTAGGTAAGTACACTTGAATGTATATTAAATCTGCCCGAAGACTTCGTCCGCTTGGAATAGTTAATTTGGGTTAACGCTGCGAAGCTCTCAAGAGAAAACAAACTCCAATTTTGAAACATTCTTCATTAGTGATCCGCTCCTATTGGCATTAGCGTGATGATATATTCTATAACCTTCCTCGATAAATGAGCTATACAACACTGAAATAATTTTTCAAATAGGGACTATTGGTTCCTGAGATTGCCCACTACAACTTCACAAACTCACAAATTTTACCTCTTTATAATATTAGTATAGACAAATAATAGCGGGCAACTTCTTTCTATTGAAAATTGTTTATTTCATTGCAAGTTATATGTTTTTTAAATATTCTCTAGGGTTTAACGTTTGACCACAATCTCAGCTGATGTTAAATAAGAATGTAGTCTAAGATGGTGTACACCTTAAACTTAGATAAGGACTGGCTCTTAACTGCAGCTGCTAGAACACACACAATTTTTTTTTTACTTTATTTTTGGCAATCAATCTTTTAGATTTGCCATTGTCACGTAGACAATAATATCACAAGCGTCGTGCGATCATTTCAATATTAAGTATCGTGTGACTCAATATTCTAACAAAATGGTGGATCCCTTGCTAGACCCTTCCAAGGAGTTGTGGCATCTCAGAATTTCATGTTCCGTGATATTATTTTCCATTCACTTCACTTATGCACAATAAACTAACTATATTACGTAAAACACCACCAAATTTACACAATATAGAGTCAAATAACACAAGTTTATGAATAAAATATAAAGTCTACATGACAGGCTACAATCCCGCCAAAACTCCAACACCCATATTGGTTATTGGCGACAGATTTTCCTACGTCTACTACAACTAGTCCTGCGGGCCGACTAAATTGTTTCATCAGGATGTTTTTTCCTTCACTGAAAGCTTTGCCTTATTCAAAAATATTCGAATTTACGTCGGATCGATCGACGATTCAATTCAAAAACGATAACTGAGCGATTATCGCTTCATAAATGTGTTATACCTGAAGTAATTATGAGCTATATATATACTACTACAGTAGTACGGTGAAGCTGTTTAGACTTTGCTAGGTCAATAGCGTAGTGAGATCGAGAAATTTTTTTTTATACTAGTTATAAGAGTTATTCACCTACAATCTAAAGTGTTATCAAACCTGCTTAGCCTTAGATTAGTGTAATCGTGCAATTAGTCTAAGTATTTTCTGAAAAGTTATCTATCTGTTAGTAAAAGTTTCGTCAAAATGAGTTCAGACTTTTCCGAATTTAGCAGACAACAACACACTTAAAGTTTAATTATATGTATCAATTATGCATATGTATTTCGCACACGTCTTTACTATCCAGATTTTCTAGAGTCCTTGGTGAAAGTATGTCTTAGTAGGTTAACCAAAATATTTATAACAGAATTAATATACGAGTGACTTGGGTTTTCAGAGTTGTAAATCTATAAATAACAACTTGCGAGTATATTTGTATACAAAGCTTTTAATATGCTAAATTATTGTATCAAACAGGTTACCGTATTAGTCACAATGAGTCACGAACAAGTTCAACTAGCAGTTTTAAATTAAACTTCTAACCTACGCGGTAAACCGTCTTATTTCAGAAGATATTCGATCGAATCGTTTCCAGATAAACAAATAATCTTTTTAATTTACATGGCTTATAAATGCGGTCCATATGAACTGCCCACTATAAAACACATATGATTTGGAATCTCCGCTTACCATAGACGACGTGAACTGAATTCTATTTGTCAAATGTTAATTATGTTTCGTTATAGTCTGACACGAATTATGAATATTTGTTTGTTTTTAATGTGTTTCTATAAACGGATTTACATTTTCTTTTTTTTTAAAATGCAGTTGTATTTTATTATACAAGTATATAGAGTATAAAGATGATTGAATATTGTAATTTTTAATGGATTGTTTGTCTGAATACGTTGATTTCAGGAACTACGAAAGAGGTAACATTTTTTTTTGTTTTTATAGCTTATTTACTAACGAAGCTTTTTTTTTTTCGAAATGTCTACGCTATTGACCTAGCAAGGTCTTAACAGCTTCACCGGACTACTAAGGCGAGCGCTTAAGGCACTCAGCCGATTTTATTTTGGCAACCAGCTCAAGGGTGCACGGCACACCTCGGCTTGGCTGTTGCCTGTTGCATGCAAAATCGCGACCTATCTTAGCTAACCTAGCTTTTTATTTTTCATATTTTAATTATTCATATATGTATGAGTTGTTGAAACGTATATGTGTACCAAGCATACACGCCTCAACAACTCCTCCATATGTTTATTATCGGAAAATTAAGAGTTTTTCAGTTCGATGAGGGAAAAAAGTAAACCCTTCCACTTTCATGTGTAAGCGTGTAGGCGTGCACGTGTGTGGGGGTGATCGTGTAATGTTGTAGCGGTGATGTATATTTGTGTGTCACCGTATCGCGCAAGCAACGCACTCAAGGGCTCCCTACCGAGGGATCGAACCTAGGCTTGAGCCACTGCGGTGGGAGGCCTAATCGGGTGTTCTAACGAAGCTTATAAGCTACCAACACCGCGTTATGACACTTATTGGAACAGTTATTGTAATAAATTGTGTTGGAGTGTGTACTAAATGAAAACGTAGCGGGCGAAACGTATGACTCAGCGTGTGGTGTCGGGGGCTATAAATGGGTTCACTGCCCGACAAAAACCGTGTATTGCGGGCCGAACTGTGACTGCCTAAGTCAGAGACGGTTTAATCAGCTGGTTCCTTATGTACTAGTCTTGATTTTTATGGAGTTTGTTCAATTTTATCTGTGATAATAGTAATTCAAGATTTTAAAAGTGAAAGATAAGGGAAATCGTTGTTTACAGCTATTCTACACATGCCTTGTTATGAGTGAATGTTTAAAATTTAGTTAAAAACTAAACGTAACTGAACGATCTGAAAAACGATTAATCATAGACTGACAGTAACTTGTACGATAAAAACAAAATTGATGAAATAGAGTATAAATTGCTCATAAATCACATAATTTAATGGCACTAAACTAGATGAGACGGATAATAGGAAAATTAATTATTTCTGGCGAGGAAATCAAGTACATTCCACGGTCAAGGTCCAACTCCTCTCACCACGAACGGGAACGATTTTCCTAAATCATTTTCTTACGAACGTTTGTTACGATAATTTCTACCGAATGACATTACATGGTACAGGGGCACAGATTTCCATGAATTAAAAAATAGCTTCGCATGCTATTGAGCAGTTTGCTTCGTTGTCATAAATCTCGTGACTGTTGAAGCTATTTTTGGGTTTTGTAATAAAATTTTGTAGCTTTGTAAGAATATAAGGATATGTTTGGTATTACAATTTATCCACTGCAAACTTAGTGAATATGTATTTTAAAATATTTTCCGTAGTCAAATATAAATACAAATTGTAATAAGAGATAAAAAGATTATAGAATTACATTGGAAAAGGCGTAGGTATACAAAGAGCATAGGTATACAAATTTTCTTTTTTTTATATATATATGTATATATATATTGAATAGATATAATAAGAATGTAAATCTAACGTGTCTATTCGTTTAGATTTTTGTGAAAAAAAAACTGTTGGTGTCTAGGAATAAGTAATAAAATATATATCATGTTTAGAAATGTCTGTCTGTCTGTCGGTTTGTTTGTACAAGCATCAATACTAAAGTATCAACTGTGTTCACGATAAAACCTCACAAAGAAAACCATAAATTACATCCTCGAGTAACATTTAGTTTTACTTTTATTAAAAACGGTCCATTATCAAAAGGTATTATAATTTGAATGACGGGTCGAGGTGAGTACAAGAAAAGGGTAGGTAAATTAATGCATTTCAACCTCTTAGAAAAACAAGATATTATATAATGTATAAATAATATCTAAGACAAATTAAACGAACTCCTTTCTTTCATTAAGTTCCACGCGGATTAAGTCGCTTGCACAGCTAGTTTTAAATAATTCTTTGTTTTATTTCTCTGCACCACTTTACAGCACGAACGACACAAACAAAAAAATTGTTACACCTATTTATTATTTCACAAAATTGTTTACAAGTCAACAATTACACGTAATCCATTTATAAAATCACTAGCCCCAACCCGCGACTTCGTTCGTGTAGAATAGTTACTTTGGCCTAACGCTAACACGCAGTGGAAGCTCTCAAAAGGAAAAAATACCCGATTTTGAAACATATTTCATTCGTGCTCTGCTCCTATTGGTCTTAGTGTTATGATATATAGCCTACAACTTTCGTCGATAAATAAGCTATATAACACTAAAAGATTTTTTTCAAATCGGATCAGTAGTTCCTGAGTTTCCTACAACCTCACAAACTTTACCTCTTTATAATATTAGTATAGTAGCGTGTAGTAGTTAATTCTCTGACGAAACAACTCAATTTACAACAAGTTGAGATGGATTGTGAACGCCTGTTACACAAACAGACTTGTAACGTAAATAAATATATAAGAAACGGTTCCGTTTTACGAACATTAATCGCTTGGTAGGTAATAAAATAAACATTAGTAGTGTGGATATAAATATTTTGAGATCCATCAGTGGTCTGTTTCAAATGATTGATTACTCTCCTGCAGACTTACACTGAAATTATTGGCCATAACCTTCCAATACATTTTAACAATAATGCGTGATAGACAGATAAAGATAGATATAGAGAGTATAAGATTTGTAGAAATTGTGCAAGAATGATCATCATTCAAATACACTCTTCAAGGCCGGCAATGCAACAGTGATGACCCCGAGTATTGCAGGTGTCTATAGGTAAAAGTAACTATTTACCATCAGATAGGCCGTCTGCCTGTTTGCTGCCCTTTGGCATAAAAAAATCGTCATACCTATTCCTGGCGCGAATCAGCATTTGGTTGTTAATATTTCCGTCTAAAGAAATTGGGGCGTATCTGCGGTTTTAACTACGTATATTGCGGTGAGAAGGTGTTTAATTAACTTAATTTAAATTAAAGTTGAATAAAGTACTAAATAAAAAATCGAAAATCGGTGTGAAAAATGGAGAAGGAAGATGTACTTCAATGATTCGTCTCTACCTGTTTATATATGAATAGCTAGCTACCTTTACACTACCGCGTGAAAACCTTTTCGCGCGAGAAAGATTTTGCGAATTTAAAGATAAAACAAAAACAATCACTTGTACTTTCGCGTACGCGTTTTCCCATATTCTATTCTGCACACTCCAATGGCGCGTGGAAGAGTGTAGCGTATAAAGGTAGCTAATTCGGAATTAGAGAATTAAGATGCGTCTTATGATATCTTTTTGTTCACGTGTGAGCTTCTATTCTGATATAACATTTGTAGGATCTTCGGGCTTACTACTATAAAAGTCTAGACTGACACGAACAGCGTAATGATAAGACTCGGAGTGCGTAAAATAGTCTGTTTATTCATGTCTCCATATATGGTATTTATACGAACACGCGATATTTAATTAGTTTGTTCAATTGTTTGAACGACATTCTATTTACAATTTATACAAGAGTTTCAACCAGTCTGCCAAAGAGGATGACATTCTCGATAGCTAGACATTTAATCGTATAACGATTCAATCATACATCGCTATAGGCGCAAATTATTATAGGCTATGAAAGCTTGAAACGAGCCGATTCAATTCATACATGAAGTGTAAGCATTCGTCCTTTGGCCTCTGGACCACAGTATAAATATGAGAGACAGTACGGAAACTACCTACAAACGATCGAAATTGGCACACACACACAAACATACACATCGACGAGAGACTTTAAAAGGTACTCTATGAACAACATCGCGAAAATCGTTTAGGACGTCGTAGATGCGCATGTTTGTGTGAGTGTGCCGGTACGAGCAATTGTGGATAGTTTCCATACTGTCTCTTATATTTATACTGTGTCAGGACTGTAATCCATTTGAAGTATGTTAAACATATTATAAGATCCATTAACCATTTACATCAGGAACTTTAGATGCCTATTCGCTATACCATAGAAGAAAAATACCATTCTAATTAATACACTTTGTAAACTATATGTTGATATAAACTGTATTTTCGGGGGACCACACACAAACATACATACATTTGACATAATTTTTGTTATAGGAAGCGAGTGTCTCTTCCTGATGTTTTCGTGCGTCTTCAAAAATTTGGTAAGAGATTTTCATCGCAAAAAAAGTAAACATAATATTAGGTATTTTGTTTCGGAAAAATATTCTTAACGTATGTAAATGTATTAGAAATTTCATGAGTGAAATAGTAAAAAACTTAGTTTATCTTAATAAATATAAGATTTTACAAATGTTATTTTTCTTGTTTTATTTGTAGTAGTAGCGCAGTAGTAAAACGTTTTGCTTTATGTTAGAAAAGTGTCACAGATTATGAAAACGATAAAATCTCATAGTATAAAAACAAAGATACAGCTACAAACACATATTACATATTAAAAAAATACAGTGGTATTAATGAGATCATGATATATGACCTCTAGAAGGTAATTATCGTATGACGACCTCTGTGTTCAAAATCGTAACTAAATTTATTACAAACAACAGCTTAACGCTTATTATAACAATTATAATCTACTGAAAAGTCACAAAAAACAATAAAAAACACATCAAACGCTATTTTTTGTTTGTCATTCTCCGTGGTCATGATTTCAGAAACCAAATGACCAACAATGCCATATGGGTAAATGAAAGGACGGAAACAGATAGGCATCATTTTTAACTGTCAATAATGACATTTCCTTGGTAACCTTATACGGTTTTAATTCATATCTGGCAACATCCAAATTAAGGGTTAAGGCGACGTATATAAGAGATTATATTTTGGAATTGAATAAACAATGATTAGTTTTTGGCGAGATTTTAATCTGTCATGTAGTGGATTTTATATTTTATTCATAATCTTGTCTTATTTGACTCTTATATTTTGTAAATTTGGTGGTGTTTTACGTAATATAGTTAGTTTATGGTGCATAAGTGAAGTGAATGGAAAATAATACCACGGAGCATGAAATTCTAAGATGCCACAAAAACAAGGGATCCACCATATTGTTAGAATAATGATTCACACGACGCTTAATATTGAAATTATCGTACGACGCTTGTAATATTATTGACTACCTGACAATGACACTAATAATCTAAAAGATTAATTGCCAAAAACAAAGTTAAAAAAAAAAAACATTTTGTTCGTCAAATAATATGTATCAATTTGCTGGTAAGAATTATATATATTGTAGTCCTCTATATAAACAATAAGATCTTGGATGTTCTTTAAGTTTGATAGTGCTGACAAGTTTCATAAAGAATCCAATTTTGTTGGGATACATTACATTTGCTTGGGATATAAATTACTCATTTTTCTAACTCATATAACACTCATCCCTATATCGTTGTTGAAAGCTAAATTTCCCATAACATTTCTCATCTTTAGATTAGTCTATTTCGAGGCCATACATTACAATGACCGTCGAAAATAATCACGCAAATGCTTTTCTGCCTCCGTGTAGATATCTAAATTGCATATTTCAATGTAATTATTGGCAAAACGTTATTGAAGATTTATAAGTGTTTTCAGTAATAGACACAGGGTTAGATCACGTTTGCAAGGTCTATATATTGAGTTTTTAGTATACATAAGTTTTGAATACGAATACGAAATTTGAAGTAAATATTTTATTTTTCTTACTTTTATACGCATTATTCAGTGTGTTAATACAATCTCACCTGACGTTATATGACTTACATAGTCATTCCAAGATGGAAAACATGCTAAACCGAAAGACTGGTTTTGTAGTGCAGCTACCAAAACCCACCTATCATCTATACATGACCGAAGGTGACAGATTTTTAACTTGAGTTTTGTAGCGTCAGATGAGCTTAGGAAAAGCCTTACTACCACTATCTTCTGTACATATAATAAAAATGTAAATCTAAAGTGCTTGTACTCTTTAGATCTTTAGATTTTCATGAAAAAAATTTCCAGGTGTCTAGGAATAACTAATAAAAAACATTTCAAATATATTTGGAATTATGTCTGTTTGTTTGAGCACGCACCTCTGCTAAAATACTACGTTGATAATAAACCTGTTAATAAAACAATAATATAGCATTCTAGCATATATACGAATAACGTTTAGTCTTTGTTTCATTAAAATTGATTCGGTCTATTAAAAGTTATTGTAATTTTAATGACTACGTGATTTAAGTACGAGTGAAAAGTAGATAAGTAAATGGACTTAATACATTCAGATGCCTGTAATTCGGTGAAGATTTTAAGACCTTCGTGGGTCAATAGCGTAGTCAGATCGAAAAAAAAATGAAGATGCCTATATTAATCGTTGTTTTTACATACAGTTTCATGCGGATGAAGTCGCGGGTACAGCTAATCATAAGTAAATGATTAGTTTAACTTAAAATTTAGATCATTACTTTTGATATTGCTTCATTAATTTTATAACAAATTTTTTAAGTAAATTTATACAATGCTAAAGAAATTTTAGTGGTCTAGCTTTCTGATTACAATTCAATAAACGATTCCTATGCTTCTAACATTTCAATAATTCACACAAGGTAACCCTAGTTAATGGGCTAGGTAAGTGTGCCAACGATTGCCTTGATGCTTCCACGGTCACTATTGACCTATTTAAACCGCATCGGTGCATTAGTGCATTAGCTTCGCGTTTGACGGTTTACTCTTCAGATACTCGCTTTAGTGCTAAGCCACTTTCGTCACGGTTATATTCTACAGAACATGACTTCTTAAGTATCTCAGAGAGCTCTTGATATTTCACATAAGGGATTCTTAAAGTGGAATCTAGTTTACAGCTTGCGATGTGTTTTTAAAGTTCTCGGGATTCAATTTAAGGTTAAATTTCTTCTTGTTACTTAAAAGAAACTGTTGGATGGATGAATATTATTTGAAAATAGAGATAAATTCCTAAGCTTTCGTGCAAATTATCAAAACTAAAACACATACGTGTAACGTATTAGGTACATCCTACCTTAGAAATTGTCGAAGCTGCCAACTTTCTTTAAAAAGATTTAGTTGTTGTTTGCCAACATTGGTAAATAAATAGAAAAGAGATCCGTTAGATAATTTCACAGGGATTTGCTTCAAAATGGTTAATTTTAATATTTATTTCATTATCATGATTTTAAATAAGACCCCGTATAATTCATCTGTACGTCATTATTTACAAATCATAGTACTTTGCTTGACGAACTTAATTTCGTTCATGTCGATCTTGGCTTCCATCCATGTTTTCATGTATCGGGTGTCAGTTGTCATGAAGCCATAATTAACTGTCACTAAAACGAAATAAGTGTTAAAGCGAAAGCCATAAATATGAATTGATATTCAGATGTAAGACATAAAAGATATTTTTAAATTGATACCCTTAATATGACACCATTGGGATTGGTTAAAGAACAATACGAATGGTTGACGTAAAATATATAGTTTGGCGCAATAATACATTGAACGTCTACGAGACGATTGAAGCCGAAATAGAATATTTTAACTGTCTTCGTCAGTCGCTTGAGTGATGTTTCGGCATTATTTGTCTTAATTATGAGATCTATAATAGTGCTTTTTATCGACAAAAAAGGCAAAATTAAAAACAACTAAAAATACTTATTTGCAAAGTGTTAGACATAGTGCACAAATTAAAACAAGTACTATCTGGCAGTCATTATCTGCATCACCTAACAATAACAATGAAAGAGGAACAAGGAAATTAGTGTCTAAAAACTAGCAACAAAAAATAAAATAGGCGTTGATATTAGTTTAATCCGAGCAGAGGCGTCAAAAGAATAGAAATTAACAAGGAAGTTTTAACAATACGAACTAATAGACTAATGGTTACAATAGCTTATAAATAAATTAAATACTATTGTTTGCCGAAACTCAAAGGTCAGTGTGAAAGGTGATCATTGCTTATCTCTAATATAATAACATAAGTATCATATAATAATAGTTATACGCGGAAAATAATATTTATTTTTACATTCATGATTCTTAGAAACATCGATTAGCGTTTGATCAAAATCTGCAACAATGCCATAAAGAATATCTTAATCTTAGTTTTTTTATCGTTCTTAAAGCAAAGCTTGTTCTCTTTGCCTCACAATATCAAGAAAACAATTCTGAATAGATATCAAGGTACAGTTGTAATATAGACCATGCCTTTTTCTTTCTCTTTAATAATTCTTGACGCTTGGCCTCAGTTACACCTGATAGGAAGGACAAGGGTGGGAATGGTATGCGTTCGATATTGATTGCCCTTTTTTAAAACCGCTATATTGCTACCGGAAGAACAGATTCGAGTACTTAATTTCATTCACAAATTGACAAAAGCTTTCATAATAGACGAAGATACAAAAAAATACGTGTCGACAAATGAACAACGACTATTTATTGTTGGAGGTTCGTATGGCATCTGGTAGTGTGATTATTCGCAGATGGAGAGAGTATAAGTTAATGCAGTTCTTGCATACACTTAGCAAAGTGCAGCTGATAGAATGCATGCTAGCAACACTACTAACAAAAGTAGTTCCATTCAGTTATCTCGTATACATGATAACTGCTTCTAATCCAAGTTTCACACTTGGGTATTCATTAAAGAAATTGTTTACCCACCTACATTTCTAAGCATAAATTTTGTACATATAAAGCTTGAAAATTGGGTCACCTCCGTCCGCGATGAAGTAGCGACGCTATTCGGGTGAAGGTCGCTGCATTTACTCTACAAAACAGTCGCGAAGTGATTACCATGCACTTGGGAAAGTTGTGTGTGGTTGGAATTATGAATATCTCAGTAACGTTTGAGTATTTTTTGTTTTGATATGTTTTTCTTTGTGCACAATTGTACACAATATGTTTATATTTTACTTCAGTTCTTTTGTTTATATCATTATCAGCTTTGTCGTTCCATCTGAATTTGCATTGACAAATTGTTCGAATGTCACGTACATCACATCAAAGAACACAAGTAATAATACGTACTGTATAAAATAAACGTACATATTACAATGAGAAGCTATCACTACCTCAACGAGTACATATAGTGATATGAAAGGTAAACTAATCAAATTATAATGTTAAATGATTCAGGGTAAATTGATAAGGTAATCTAATAGCTAATACTTTGCAATATAACACTCAAGAGAGTGGCGTTGAAATTTCATTGAACTGTCCTACGTAATGGATTAAATATGCAAACTTGATTAGTTTTGTTCTATTATGAACGATTTCTGCGATAGCATAAAATAAGTATTTATAGGCAGTCTATACTTTAATACATTATTGCTAAATTTGCATACATTTGCTGTTTTTCCATATCATTTATATTTCTTTATTGAACTGATATAACAATACAATCCATTTTATTTTAGGAGATCGTTTTTGCCTCAAATCCCTCATAGGAAAGCAGTTATGATACAGGATTATCGAGGATTATCCCAAATATATTATCATCAATAGAGACGAAGTTAGAAAGCCTCGTGTTACAAACTAGAATATCAAACTGCTGATATATATTGCAGACGTTTCATTCTATTCGACTCGTTGTACAGTTTTTATTTTCATCACGATGAACGGCAATAGTACGATCCCTATTACTCTTTCTATTTTACTTAATTTAGTACTAAAACTCTAATTTAAACTAAGTTAGTACTAGTGGGCACCCAGTGGTCGACATTCGACCATAGCTATTTGATATTTTAAAGTTTGAACATTATTAGGGTTCTTTTGTCAAAGGGTATATATACTTCTATAATCAAAGGTTTTCATCATGGCTACTCAGTTATTTGCCATGATCTGTAATTATATAAACATTAAGAAAATCTATGTGTAAATGAAAACTGAAATTAATTATAAATTTGAAACAAAAATGTCGTGGTAAAGCTCTCAAATTTTAAGCAAACATAACCTTACGAAAATAAAGAAATTTATCGCAACCCATGGCACAATTTTCAATTAATTTTACACGACATGGGCGGGTAGTATTTCTGGGTGATATTGAATTAAATGTAGTCTGTTCATTATGAGAAATAGTGATATGCCCAGTATCATCGTTTGGAAAAGTAATGGATCCACAATACAATCAAAAGGTAAATCCAATACAAAGATGTTTTTAATACTGCCATTAGCTTTTGAAAATTGATTCTTTTTTGTTGCTACATGAGGTTGAATTGGAACATTGTACCCGCGGAGGTCTAAGTCATGGATTACTTTTATGAACAAAATTCATATTTTGATTATACAAAGTATTATTTGGCACATTTTTTTTATTAAATCATCATTTGAAGTGAGTTCACCATAAAAAAATAATAAAGATTACAATAATACTTATTTTATAATATCATTGTTGAATATAGGATGAAAAAGGGTAATTGCAACGTAAGAGTTAAAAAATACATACAGTCGAGCATAGCAGCCTCCTTCGCAACCTCTTTTGAACTTCGTAATTATTGACGACTGTCAAAATGTCTTTTTTATTTACATGTATGTATATGTTGTGTAAAATTCAATCAGTAGTGTGAGTAGTGCATATTTTAATAAAAATGTACTTCTAATGCATTTTATATAAAATAATCAGCTTTCTGCACTTCGCCATATAAACTTTAACTATGCCAAATTTCAAGTTCACTCGTTCACGGCAAATAGGTTAAAAAGGGGTACAATTTTCTTGCTTCACGTATTAATATATAGATAATGCGTTGACCTTTACGGCATTACTGCAATTCGAAACAGTATTTGTATAATTGTAAAGTAGAACATTATGATACAATGGAAGCGTTCGACACGTTTATTTGATCTTTTAACCACGATTGGCGGCCATGTTTGGCTATTAGTGCACGGCTGCGCAGGAGCAGAACAATAGATCGTCACTTCCGTATCGACAATGGCAAGTGGTTTTTATTGTTTCAAGACTTTATAAAATGAATGTTGTTATAGTCTTCCCGTTACATTTGTTTAAGTTCTTTGGAGAACAATGTATTATCGTAAAAAAATGAATAGTTATTTATGAAGGTTTATTGTGACATCGAATATTGTTATGTGGTATTGAAAAGATAACCGATATTTCGGTTGCTAATAGCTATTGATATAATACAGATAATATTAGCTGATATTTGTAAATTATTATTAATAATTCTTATTACATTTACAATTAATTCCAGTTTAGGCAATAACTTAAGTTTGGCCGACCTTCCTAGTTCCGTGCAATTTAGTAATAGCCGATTACGAAATATGAAGTATTGTGTCTTTTGACAACAGTCGAAAATATACGAGTCTATTTCATTGCTTTTGATTTATCGTTATTAATTAGGACGTTAAATATTTATTACTTAATTATCATCATATACTATTAAAAGGTTCCATACAGTTTTTATTATTTATCGCTTTCTAAACTTTCGCTAAGCAATCTATATGTATAGCTTCTGAATTCTTTAAAATAATTTAATAAAAATATCCAATGTTAAAGATATTCATATCAGACATAATATTTGAAATTCGAATGCTATTAATTAACAGAGCAAACAAGGACTCGAGTTTTAGTTTATTTTGTATCTGTGAGACTTGGTACGGAATTTACGAAGTTTGACATTTAACTTTTTAAAATTCCCTTTCATGATTTAATACGCTTGCCTTTACGGGTATGTATAAATATTTTTATTAATTTTTTCATTGTCGTTACACACGTGTGTCCGAAAATCGAAACGGACACTTCCGCCATTCGTTTTGATTAATTTTAACTCGATATTGTGTTGCGGTTACTTACGTACCTGTGTCCTTTCCAAATACAATGATTACATGAAATTCTTCGCCTTCGTTGTTATTTACTACTGAGAATAATAAATAGTGAGTATTGAATTATGAAATAATGGTATCATCCATTGACAGCAATGTACGTAGGACACACAAGTATACAACAATATAAGGACTACGAAATGACGCTTTATGACATAGGCTTTAAATATTAATCATATTTTTTTTTTCGTGTAAGATCGTTTTTTTAAGACAGGACAACTGTATAGATACAATTAAAATAAATCGCAATTAGATATGGCTTATACAATTAAGACCCAGACAAATAACCGACAATTATTTTCGAGACACCAAACTTCTGTGAACAAACCCGCAATCTCTCAGCTCATTAACAGGGCTCCCTATCACTGCACTTCGAGGCTTCTCATATCATCATTTTACTATACTAATTTATCGTCACTATCCAATACTTTTAATACCTTTTTTATCGCGAGGATATCCCTTATGGATACCCAACCATCCAGGGTAGAGAGTGGGTTATGTGCGACTCCCATGGATTAAAACCCGACGGTGTACCAACAGACCGTTTTTGTTGGGGT
>JACEII010000146.1:226301-279654 GCA_014332785.1 Antheraea mylitta | reverse complement strand
AAAACCAATGTTATGTAAATTATTAACATACAAAAAGTATTGTGTCAATTGTTTGTCTGTCTATAAGATATGATCGGATTGTATAAGAAGAACAGATCTAAAAATAAATAAGGAAAACGTACAAACTACATTCGGGAGTTTCCGATAGCAGACTTTTGTTGTATTCGTTATCGAATGGAAGGTTAAAAATAGTACTCAAAGATATAGATTTATAAATACACAATTGTGAACAACAAACGTGACTTCTAATATAAAAGAAATACATACTCGTGATGAAGTAGAGATAAGTTTTTTTGCTGCGAATATGATACTAAATTATGTCTTATCTTTCGAACTAAATATGAAGGTATTGTATAAAAATACTAGCGACTAAGAACTCAAATGAAACCTTTTTTCTTTGAACTGCTAAACGATATTGGCCTGGCAGGTCTTCATAGCTTTACCGGACTTTTTTGAGCGAGTGGCTAAAGCACTCAGTCGTATGACAACAAGCTCAAGATTGCAAAAGTTTAGCCACTCAGACGTATGACAACAAGCTCAACAGTGCCAAACTGGCCTAACCTCAGCTTGGCATGTTGCGTTAATTGCAACGTCACGACTGTTGAATCTGACTTAGCTAAGCTAAACTAATCATATATATATGAGTTAGTGATATACACGTGTACCTGTTTATGCCTCGCGAACTCAAACATGTATTTTGTATTTGAAAACTTGGCTAAACTAAACTAACCAAGCTAGATATGTTAAAATCAAATGGACCATTTTATTACAAAGATTGAAAAGAAATGGATGTGAAGAATGGTGTATATTTGGTGCAGTTTATAAATAAAAATATTCGATGATTTAACAATTCTTATCGGTAATTCTGCGAAGAGCGTGATTGAAATTATTAAGTAATTGATCACGATAGCTTTGTTCAAAATTAATTAACCAATACTACATAATTCAATACAAAACTCGGGGGAAGGATACAAGGTAACATCGCGTACACTTATACGCTTTATCTGTATTCATAACACGCCAATGTTTAAAAGTACGTTGACACTTTATCCCGTGTAATAAACTTTATATAACTATAATTTACTTAAACAATTGCCGTAAATCTTGCTCGAGTTAGTATAATTTAATTTAAATCTTTCTCCTGAAAGTTCAAAGAACTTTGACCTGTGTGCGTCCACTAAAATTTAATATTCTATGTATCACAAAACACAATTTCGGAGTGGTTACATTAACAATTCGAATTTTAAATGAAGTCAGTAGAGCAAAGAGGTCATTTACTGCGTAGTCCGGTGATGCTGTTAAGACCTTGCTAGGTCAATAGCGTAGTCAGTTTGAAAAAAAAAAGTAATTCACTTTTGTTTAAAAAAGGTTTAAATTCAATTAAATCTTCATGGTAGAAGTTTATGGTGAGAACTTCTTTCGTCAATTAATGTGTTTATCTTATAAACTAGCTCTACTTTTTAACCTTACATAATATGGTTATCATTGACGTCATCTTAATGAAGTGAATTGCTCAAAACCTTCTTAATAAAATTATGTTAATGTAGACACCATTTTAATATGATTGTACTAAATTAAATGTATACACATTGTAAAATATAAGAACGTGTAATTTCTACAAAGTACTTACTCCTACAGATAATGGCATAAAAACAAAACGTTTGACATTGGCAAATGTTACCGCCGTGTAAATTCAAGAAAAATAAATCCAATATGAAAGTAAGATATAATAATGATGATGTGTATTTGTTTAAACAAGTGTAAAACACTCATTTACACGCGTCATAATGGAAAAGTAGTTGTTGATTAAAAGAAAAGTATGATGAAAATATTGTCAACAATTACTTTGATTTCATAACGCGTGGTATGCGGTAAAGATACTGTTGAAATTACGCTTTAGGCACGTATATTGAATTTTTTATATTTATAATAATATCATTAAGTAGTTGAGCCGCGTTTTCATTCGCTTATTGCTATAGAATGTTATAATTGGAGAGAAAAATGAAGATATTCTTTTATTCAATAAGAAAGAGAACCACATAGAGCTGATCATGCAGTTTGCAACGTGTACTATCTTACGACGAAGTTCCATCTTTCGATTTATTTAAAACTGTAGTGAACTGGCAATATTACGAAAATTATAAAATAGGATAAATTTATTTCTGTGACTCGTTTTTCATGAAATAAAGATACGGCTGTATGTGAGAGTTACATGGATTTTTTTTTGCGATTTTACACAAATAAACAAGCAAAGTTTTATTCAAAAGCACCCGTAATTAATTTTTCACAAATATCTTCAATGTACAGACACCCTGACTCTGTCATAGTATAGTTAGAAGTTATTAGTAGTCGTATAACCTAACTGGTCTGGAATTGGACGTGTCACTTGTACAGATACGATGAAAGTAGGCGTAGTAGATTCCTAACGCAGTGATGGCCGTAATTAATGCATGCGGTTTATAAGAAAAGCAATGGTGTTATGAATCGATGGTGTCATAAATCTTATCAGTAAGACCTGAGCAAGACTGGCAGAGACTAGTAAAGCATGACGTAAAAAGCAAGAGTTTCACACCGTGCGATAGTTCGAAAGGCTGTCACAGAGCAGGTAAACAAGACGTAAATTGCAGGAGGTTCACACCCTGCTGTGGGTTGAAAAACTGGCACAGAGCAGAAAGAGATGACATAAAAGTCAGGAGGTTCGCCCCCTGCCATGGGTCGAAAAACTGTCACAGAGCAGGAAAGAATAACGTAAAAGGCAGGTGGTTCACACGCATCCGTGGACCGAAAAACTGTCACAGAGCAGGAAAGGATGTAAAAAACAGGAGGAGGTACACACCCTGCGGTGGCGACAGTGCGTCGAAAATAGATGATCATAACATAAAATTCAAACGAAATCGAAAACTAGGTGCATGTAATTACAACTTTGTTGAATTCAGACTATAACAATTAATTATAACCTCGACTAATTGAATAACTTGTGCAAAAACAAGAGAGAGTGCGGTTTTCTAAACTTGTACGGACGAGGAATTCTAAAACCGGTTTTATAGTATTGGAACCGTAATCGGAAACGTAACAAAACATAAAAAACAAGCTAATATTGAGTAGTGATCAGTCGGAGTGTAAACAAAAATATAATATTTTTAGCGAATATATCTTTGGTCTATTATCGCTGTTAAAAACTAATCATTCTCGTTTACGTGTAGATTATTTATTTTTTAACATTTCATTATTTATTTTACCTGGATTAACTGTGGGCAGTCTTTTGTTTTCTTTTTTTTAATTTTAAGTTATATTTATTAAATTACTGTTATTTCTCAGTCAGTAGGGAACATCGTTGGAAAGTTTTCTATCTGATTGTAAAAATATCATATATTGGTTCAGCCATCAAATTTTACTTAAGTATAAGACAGCATATTCTAAAATACTACAATTTATTTGTGCTGTTATGTAGATATATGTAATTGTTTTTACAATACATTACAATAACCGGTAATTATTGATAAGGGATTTCGTAACAACCCTACTAATATTGTGTATATTTAGTGCTCATTAAATATATATCTAAGTTAAATATTTGTGAAAACCGGTTATAGAGACATTAATCAATTTATTTAATGTTCTTCACCCATCTGCCTAGTTATTCAGTAGGGTTGACAAGAATTGTTCTCTTCCATCCTATCTCAATAATCCTAACTTCTTTTAAGTTCGTATTGCTAATGGTTTTTTTATCAGGGCGACATGGTGAATTCACAAGCGATCTCATGTTGTTTCATTATAGCGTTTGATAACCTTTGTAAGGTTTTAATAAGTAGGAGTGTCATATAAACCCTCTCGCTACCTGAGAGAGAGAGAGTACCTATGATGGCTATTTTTTTTCCCGAGGTGATACGGTGAATACACTTACTCATCCGCGTAGTTCCGTTATAACGTTAGATTGTTTGGGTTTTAATGAGTTTGAGTGGCAAATAACCCTCGAGCTGCCCCGAGGATATGCCCAATATCAAAAATAACCCCAATTAAAAAAAACCTGGAATCGGGATTATGTACTCGTAAAATTTTCCACAACGCTGAGTCAGGCAAGATGAAGTACATCATTACACTAAAAGTAATATTTAATAACATTATAATAACTCATTATCGCCGTAACGGTCCGTCCTACATTATTGAGCTTGACCGTCTAATGGTCGCCATTATTTTCGGCAAGTCTTTATGCCGTAAACGGTTTGATTACTGTATTGTGGTTATACACGCGTCTAATACTAGTAACGAAGTAATATTATACAATTAGTATTGTAAGGTTAATGTATGTAGGCAAATTAATATGCGAATATTTTCGCGAGGCACGTATTATGATGTAATTAATATCCATGGAAGCAATTATGAATATTTAAATAATTATAAATTAATTAAAGAAATAACGTATGTATTTAGAGTTATTACAATTTAAATACGAAGGTCATTACAGTTATGTGGCTTGGTTTTAAATGTAAATTTGATATATTAATAACATTCAGGTATCTATGGTTCACTCGTTTCGAACTCCTAAACAAAATCATTTTTACATGAACGAAGTTACACACCTGCTACTTTAAAATAAGGTTATTATTTACCTGACTATTTTTTTACATAACTTACAATATATAAAAATATAGACATCATTAAAACTACATTACTTAGAATCTATAGGAGTTCTAAGTGTAACTATACAAGAAAAGAAAAATAACGTTCTTCACAGAATATGTGAACATACCGCGTGGGTGTGCAGGTGCGAAATGTACCGCCTTGTATATTAGAATCGCACTTAACATTATACCGATGCGGAGGAGGACTCGCTGAGGAATACGATTCATTTAATTCTCAAATATAAAGATATTTTCTATGACAGGCATAATTAGCTATTCAATATCAATAAATATATACACTATAGTCAGTTTGGAATCAAATAATTGTGTACAAAATTATCCTCACATATATAACTATATATCTTTCTAAAAACACTTATGTCTCTCTTCATGGAAACCTAACTACTATTTTAACTTAACAAAGAACAACCGGGTGATGTAAAAACCATAGGAACGTCTAAATTGTTATCCTTGAATAGTTCCTATATAGCTGGTATGACGAATGCAGTAATGTTTTAATTGTGGCTTGATTACTGGTAAGAAACTTATTTAACAACAATAAATACAAGTAATTATTTAGGTACAATTAATGTATAAAATGAGAGAACGAGAATGTTTTCAATAAAGGAATATAAAATATATAACGAATATTAAAAAAATAAATTTGGCTGTATGGAATAATGTCATTGCCTCTTAGTATTTTATTATTATTTCTTTCCTATTATGACCTCTGCCTATGTAGGCAATTTCGCCACTAACAAGTGTGACAGATACACGTTATAAACTTAATGCCAAATATTCAGTGTAACAATGTGGAATAATCTACAATAGCAACATATCAACATAGATAAATCATCAAAAGAGGATAGGTATTGTGAGTTGCAAAGAGACTATTTATAAAACATATTGGAAATACATATCCATAGCATAATTATATATTGCCTCTTAATATAAGATGTATTTTATAAAAAAGTAGCGTTGAATATATTTAGTATAATAAAAATAGTTCTTTTGGGACTTAGTCATGTCAAAACTAATGAACTTATTGTCATGAGATTACGATCATTCGAAGTGGAATTCTTCCGTAGATATTTCTAGATTTTTTGCATTACATTGACCCTATGCAATTTTATCCAACAAAGTTGACAAGAAACAACTCGTTTCTATATAAACCATCTTGTATATATAACGGTATGCGTGTACATATATTAATAAATTATGTTAACATAATGTTAATGCAAGTAACATTAGGCTCTATTGTTTCATCACTTCATAACATTTACAATTATGGTAGGTACATTCGAGTACTAAATTGACTTCCTAGTTCCTAGGCGAGACATGACCTTCTGTTGTACTTACTTTCGTTTATTAAATGTTATAGTATTATAATTGTAAGTGCAACATGGGTTTTCCTTATAATAAGTATGTAAATCGTATATTAATTACAATTTTAAAATAATACAAAGAAAAATGCTGTGAGATAGTTTATTGTTTTTTGTGTTTGTCATTGTCAGGACAAGGTTTGTATGAACGACTATGTAAGAGAAATTGGACCAGTGAATCAACAGTTCAGAGCGGTTTGCAGCTTGCGAGATTCAAACATAATCGGTGTCATTATACAAAAGTGAAATACGTATTGAATACTTGCTTTAAAAAGGATACGTTTTAAATGCACGCGCTCGCTGAATGTTCGCCATCTTGCTCTTTTGTCTCGCTTTGGTTAGGTTAGGTTAGACTTGCGAAAAAAGGATAACGCGAACTTGCCTCCGGCGAACGCGGTGCATTTAATACAAAACCTTTTAAAAGTTAGTATTTAATACGTATTTAAATTTGTTGTAATAACACTGAATAGGTTTTTGGATAGAGGGTAGCATTTTTGCTTGTTTAAAAAATGGATAGATATATTATACAAAATTAATATAGAAAAAGATTTGTACCAACATAAACCTAATAATAATATGGGACATATTATAAACGGGAAAAATTGTCTCAATTTCTTTTATAGTACTTACTTACGTGCGAAACCTGGATGAGTAACTAGTATACAGTTGATTATTACAGCTCAAACGTCTACTTGGTATTTAGAAAACCTTCTTTGTGGACTCTTAAACAGGGTTGTCAACCTCAATGCACCTCTCGAGGTGAGATATTAAATCACTAAGCAACCGTCCCTAAGTGAGATATCAAAGGCTAAACAGTTAATTTGAAATGTGGGTCACGTGTAGTCCTTCGTTGTTGACCGAGGCGTCTATTTACTCGGCCGGATAACCACCAGCGACACGACGCTTCGCCTGTAATAAAGTTAAGTGATCGGCAAATTCCACTTTGACTTTACGATACTGTTGGGTCATCGTAACTCGGTTAGTGTGACATAATTCTTAATGTTGATTGCTATACAATTAATTCATTAATTTGTTAAGGTTCTTTTGATAAGATTTAATTTTGCAATTCAGACTATAATTAGGGTTTCCACCTTTTATTTGGCCAAATCTATAGCAATAAAATACATTTCAATCATTTTTAGAAATGTATGTCTGTATGTGTGTCTGTTTGTATGAACACGCATCACTGCTAAAGTACTGCGCTCACAATAAACCTCACCAAGAAAATCATAGAAATATATGCTCGAGTAACATTTACTCTTGGTTTAATTAAATTCGCTTCACTCTATCAAAAGTTATTGTAATTTTAAGGACGAAGTGATTTAAGTACGAGAGAAAAGTAGATAAATAAATGGACTTGATACATTGACAGTGATTTTATTAGTTACAGTTTTTTTTATGTGAAATATCTATAGACGTGGGTAAACCTGATTTTTGGTGTGGCGACGACGTCATGCGCAAGCGACTATGCGCAATCTCTCTTGCCGCACTAAGCTCGCATACCTATCCATCATGAATTTGAGAGTCATTCGATTCGAACAATTTCGATGTTTTACATCTGCCAGACGTTCCGTGACGGCTCAATTTTTTACATTAGGTTATACGTGGACAGAGTCCTGAGCACAGCTAGCAATTTTATAAATTCGAAAATACCTTTGTTTACATTTGTCTGATTTCGATGAAACTATATTCATAACAACGCAATCGCAGACAACTGGTTTATAAAAAAAGTTCTCTAATACAAATGATACCCAATAGAGTTTAGTAGACGATACACTGTAAGGGAAATGTCGAAGCAATTGCCAGGGAAGTGACTGCACGGCTCCTAACGAAGCAGAAGTAGAAGATTGGATTTAAATGCGGAAACATCGACCCGAGACACGTTGTAGTAACGTGCCAGAAACTGTTTGATTGTTCTAACGAACAGAGGATATGTCCATTGAGACGCTTGTGACACCTTCCACGACCCCTGGACTTCCTTGAACCGTAGTCGTCTTACGCAATAAATCATATCACGTATATTATTATGTTCTATGCTTAATACATGCAAAAAGAATATTAATTACGACCTTTGATTAATTTATGTTTTTTTTTATGTATTTATATATAAGAATAGTAAAACCTGTTGAAGGTTGGTCATATATTTCCGTTGCAAAGCAACAGTACTCACGATGGTATATACTAACTGGTATATAATACCACACAAAAACATAAGAAACATTCTAATCCAATATAGGCACCCGGCTTTTAATTTAGCATGTCGGGTAGGAAACCGAGATAGTCGGCTAAGTTTGGTTACATATAATGTTGTCTTTGTCTATCACAATAATTGTGCTGTGTGATAAAGAGCACGCTTTACAAACCCGAAGTAAGCCGATCTTAGCCGGACAACTCACTCTTCCCTCCGAAATGCCAAATCGAATTTCAAGTACTGTACTCAGGGCTAACAATATCTCACTGTTTAATGTCATATTATAGAACTGTAATTCTGTTTTTTTTTTTTTACTGAAGCACGACAAAGTGACTGCGTTATGCCTGATGTTAAGCATAGTTTTGGGGTGTAAGGGGTGTCGAAAAACATCTTAAGACTTGAGATATCTAAGCCAACCTCACCTGCACGTGGTGCACCCTGCTGAATAACAAACGAGGCAATGGCGACAGCGGGGTGGTAGGGTTTTACAGCCCGACTGGGTCGCAACCACCATGTATATGGCGAAAAAGCCCGTCATAGTGACTCGCTTCTGCGCGTCCCGTTTCGGGATCAGCCTGTGCATATCCGGTACCGGGTGACTTTCGTCATTATGGCCGGCATGACAGCGGCGATCGGCGATGGATAATCTGTCTCTCGGTGGTTGTCGATGTTTTTGGATTGTACTATGCTTACCATCAGGCATAGTGCAGTCACTTTATCATGCTACAATAAGGAAAAAAAAATAATAAAAATAGTACAATGATAATAGCAACTAAGACGTAATTTAAAATCGATATAACAGTCGTTACTGTTATGAAGTACTGGCTGACAAGATTACATTAAAAAAAATATTTTAGAAATTAAGAGTCGAAAGGAACAACTAGTACAAAAATATTTTTGAAGTTTTGAAAATAAACGAAGTTAAAATTGCGGCTATAGTCATTGAAGCGTTATTCGGGTTGATAAAAACTGACGCTTCTAGCAAATTCGATGCCATTTGTTCTTGATGTTTCAATATATGTACACGCATACATAAAAGGCACTTTAATCAATTAGTTGAAACCCCAAGGTCTGCACAATACGCAACCTAATAAACACTAGTATATCCATGACATTTACAATACTTTTAATTCAAGCAGAAGCCGAGAAATGTACATTGCGACAGCCAACACTTCGCTTACGTGACATTAACATAGGCAGAAACATATTTGCACAATATCGTTGTGCAAATCGACGGTATTGAAAGCCTTACGAATTCTAATAATAGGTAATTAATTCTATCAAATCTTACCTCAAGATAATCAATATGTCGTATATCCGAGGCAGCATTTGAAATTTATATCTATAATGATATTATAAAGAGGTAAAGTTTGTGAGTTTGTGATGTTGTAGGGGGTGATCTCAGGAACTACTGGTCCGATTTGAAAAATTATTTCAGCTTTATATAGCCTATTTATCGAGGAAGGTTATAGGCGATATATCATCACATTAAGATCAATAGGAGCGGAGCACCGATAAAGAATGTTTCAAAATCGGGTTATTTTTCCTCTTGAGAGGTTCCACTGCGTGTTAGTGTCAGCCCAAAGTAACTATTTCAGGCGAACATAATCGGTCTGCAGAGTTGTTCAATCTAATTCCTTCCTCTCCTTTTCACAACCGTACCACGCGCGCTGGATTACGGAGCCACAGTTTTACAGTAAACCCTATCTGGGCAGGAACTAAAAAGTTCGCAACATCCTATCTTTGCCGTACCGTGAAGCTGTGGAACGATCTCCCGGCTAGTGTGTTGCCTCCTTCCTATAATATGGGGTCCTTCAAGCGTAACTTGAAGAGGCATTTACGCAGGTCGGCATGACAGCGACGACCGACGAAGGATGACGTATCTCTCGGCAGTCGCCGTTGTTTTTGGATTGTACTGTGCTTACCATCAGGCAGAGTGCAGTCACTTTGCCGCGCTACTATAAAAAAAAAAAAAAACAAACATTCGCGGTTTTGTGGGAAATATTGTTTTAATGAATTTGATATACCGCGTATACTGTAAAACCAAGCAACTTTTGGTGTGTTCCGGCAGTTCCACACTTTATACCTTCAAACACATCATAGTATAACATCAGATAAGATTGTGGTCAAACGTTAAAAAAAATACACTAGCATTTCAAATAAGAATATGTTTGTGAAGCCGTCACCTTGCTTCGAATTTTTCATTCAACTTTAGCCAAAAATGATTGGAAAAACAAATATCTTATACCAATTCTGCTGTATATCACATGTTCCATCATTAGCCACTAAATAGAAAAGGTTTATATTTCTCTTAGAACTATTATTATAGGAAAGCGTAGGTAGCAAGCGACATACTGAAATATAATTGACAGGAAATGGCTACCGCTTTTCCATAGTATTGTGAGCATAGATATGTTTTTTCCATTGTAATCTATAAATAATAATGAAATATATTACTAATTTATACATACCTATAGATATTCAAATAATAATAATTTTTAGACTAGTAGTAAGTGAGGTATTCGCCAACGCGATTATCTTGTCATCTGAAACGTAATGCAAATAATAACTCCTATACAAATTACTAAAATTCCCAAGAAATATTTACTTCGGTATTTCCTAGTGTTGTTTATAGAAAACACTATAACATCAGTATAACAATAGTAATTTTATTTACAAATAGCGTTATTGCATATTCACATTGATGCAGAATTATTCATGCAGAAGCGTCTTCGCTTAACTCCGTACATTTTCTTACCTCACGCAGTTATATAGAAAATAAAAAATGAACTTTATTCCAATTAAAATAAAGTACCAATTTATTTAAATAATTGTTACATATCAATGGTTGCCATAAGAACGAAGAGACGAATGATTCCCAGTTGAATCGTTGAAAACAGACTGTCATTGACGTGAAATCATGTTCATTATATTTTTATTGATCGATAAAAAAAAAACGTAATAATATTTATGATACATGAAAAATATTATCGTAAAGAACTCTTGACACACTTTCCTGTTACCGGATGCAAATGGGATTTTTTTTCATAAACTTGTCCGAGTGCAAAACGCGGCAAACGATTCGTTATGTTTGTATAATTTCAAGGTTTACAAATCAAACTACCGTTTTAAATATTTTATTATATATGTGATACTTTTCCGTCAGAGACATTATTGTATCATCGCGTTTTATTTCAGAAGTCATTATGCTTTTTTTTAAAAAAAAAAAAGATTTTATTTACACATTTTATTTTATACAAGCTGACCCGTGCCCACTTCGTTAAGTGGTAAACATTAAAAAAAAAACTACTTTTAGCGACTTAAATATAAAAGTTAGACATATGCTGTCCTTGACTTTTTTATATGCATTATCAAGCTCTACAACTTTTCTCTAGAACTCAATCACATATCGCACAACGTTAAGGCAGCCTCTTCGTTTGACCGTTTTTATCCGACTTACTTTGCAAATCCGACAACTACAAAAAAGTGTTTTCATCTTTTGGGTTAATATATACACTCATAAATAAAGTGGCTTTCTGTTGGTAAAAGAGTTTTCAAGATCGGTTTAGTAGTTCCTGAGATTACCCCCTACAACCTCACAAACTACCTTTTTATAATATTTGTATAGATAGTACAGATACAATGAATGTAATTAACCGATATATATCTATAAGTGATATAGATTATCTGGAATGCATTCACTATAAATAAATTATACAAATAAATGTTGTTGTGTTGTTTTACAACGGTTGTTGTTATTATAACAGTTGTTCTGTTGTTGGGTTGTATTTTTCACATCTTTCAGTCTTGAATATGAATAACGTAAGTGTGTTCCCTATTGATTGCCGTATACTTATAGCTTACTTGTTCGCACATTGTAATGCAAGCGAACGACACATAATTATAACCTTTATACCTAAGAACTTTATTTCGAATCCTATAAGGGACTAATTTTCGGCGAAGAAAAATATCGGCAATAAAATATAACAATAATTCTAGAACAAAATCAATATTTATTTCCTTAGTAATTTATATTATGGTGAAGTGTTCAAATCCTGATACAAAAAATTATCGAATCAATTGTAGGTATCTTCTGCTTAGTGCTTTCCGGGCTTGTTACTAGGGTCTGCTTTACTAAACATCTTTGCAATAATTCTCGGCATCCTTTTGTACGAGGTCGTTGAACTTCATTACTGTTATTATATACAACCTACTCTTTTTTGTGGACCTGTCGCGAGATTTTTAATCCTTGTACTGGAGTGTTGAGACATCTATTTCCGACGTAATCTGGTGGCCTGTGACTTATGTGACCATAACAATAAATAAGAAAAGAATCCATTAGATATCTATAATTCTATACTAATCTATAATGATATTATAAAGAGCTAAAGTTTGTGAGTTTGTGACGTTGTAGGGCGTAATCTCAGGAACTACTAGCCCGATTTGAAAAATTCTTTCAATGTTATATAGCTCATTTATCGAGAATGGTTATAAGCTATATATCATCACACTAAGACCAATAGGAGTGGAGCACTAATGAAAAATGTTTCAAAATTGGGTTCTTTTCCTCTTGAGAGCTTCCGCTGCGTGTTTGAAATAAAAAATATACATGAACGAAGTCGCGGGCAGAGGCTAGTATAGTATAATTAGATAAATAAATATTTAGGTATAAAAGTATAAGATTTGTATATATGGATTTTTCCTCTTTAATCCGAACATTGACTCTAAATATTTAAGATTTTTAAAGTATATAAACGAAGGCAATCTTTCTAGAAAATGGGTCTGAAACGAATAGTTATTATTTGTTATACCTTTTTGCATAAATAAACGTATTACATGATCTTTATTACCGTCGTATAATTTTCGCAACGTAAGTATTTACTTGGTATAACTTAAAACAGATAGCAAGGTTTTTAAAATTCTTTGACATTAGTAAAATAAAAATCGTGTTTTAAATTTATAAATATATTTCTAATTTAAATTTAAAATAATAACCAGAAACCGGATTTATAAATAAACTACATTACTTTATATAATGATCCGTGACTTAAAAAATAACTCAATATTTAAATAAACAAGTATTCCAGGTATCTTAGTAGTGCTAAAGTTGTTTGCATTTTAATTTATTTGTTTAGTAAATACTTGTTAATTGCTAATTTTTATATTCATATATTGTATATAAGTTATTCGATCAATAATTTAAATATAATTTTGGTAATTTGTATATATAATATTTACTCTATACTAATATTAAAAATCTGAAGAGTTTGATTTGCTTGAACGCGCTAATCTCAGGAACTACTTGTCCAAATTGAATAATTATTTCGGTGTAAAATAGCTAATTTATCGACCAAGGCTATATATCATCACGCTAAGACCAACAGGTGTGGATTATAAATGAAAGATTTTTAAAATCGGGTTTAAAACATGTAATATTTAAAAATATGTCCTCCTACGCAAACGAAGTCGCGGGTTAGAGTTAGCGTTAGCCTAAAGTAAGTAATCAACACGGACGAAGTCGTGAGCAGAAGCTATTGGTAATAATTGTTTTTTTCATTGAAAAATATACTTATCATTACATCGTATTACAAAGCCCCCTACCGCGTCTGTCTGTCTATCTGTTTGCGATAAACTCAAAAATTACTGAACGGATTTTCTTGTGGTTTTCACCAGTCGATAAAGGGATTCATGAGGAAGATTTTGGTATACAATTTTTCAAGGATTATTTTATAATCAAGGCGGGACAGTGTCTACTGGGCCTGCTAGTTAATCTGTAAATAACATTTCTAAAGGCTTTCTTTTGACTGATAACCTCGTATTTTTGTTTTGCTTGTGTAAATCAATCTATAAATGATTTTATTAGTATATAGGAATATCTATAAACACTATTCACGAATAAATCTTGTCTTAGAAATGAGAAAAATCAATGCAAATGTATTCCTAACCTATTACGTGTAGCCTTAATTCAATGGTGCAACTATTACACAAACAATTCCGCGTAGAAAATAATTGCATAGTGATGCATTCATGCATCCTAAACGACCAATTAGATTTTCTGATGGGGATTCTTTTATACGAAGGTCAACCTTTCCAATGTCGCGTCGTACTTAACAAGGGCAGTATAAATTTCATCCAGTTTCATGAAAATACATAAGCCGTGATTCTAAGGTTAGAATGTGCGGAGCCAAGAATCTCTCTGATATAATAAATAGACCATAAATAATTTTTACAACCAGAAGTTGTAATAAAAATATAATATGAACTATATTTTATAAATAGGTTATAATTTTTTAAAAGAGGAACTCCTTGGATTTGAAGTAAGGAAGGATGCTTGAAATTTGTCGCTGATGACGTGACATTGTAAACATTAAAGTAAGAAATAAAATAAATTTATTGATCTGTGTCGCCACAGAAACTATAAAACATAACTCATTACTCGTGCTATATCTTATTCCAACCTTGGAAATATATTTGTTATTTACGACTCGCTTTGTGGTCCATGGACTACAAATGATTTTTTGTATTCGATTAATATTCAAAACAGTGTCCGTTGCCGATAATTTCTCAAAGTTAATCATCTTAATTTGCAATGATCCCATTCAACTGTAAGTCTATATTCTGAGAATTCTAATTTATTAATAACAACTATTAACCTATAGAGAGAAATACTAGATATTCAGGAAGTGCTGAAATTAATAAGTAGCACCAATTAAAACGAACACAACAAAACATATTGCAACATTACAAAATCAGTTCCATTACAATCTATCAACGTGGTAATTAACTTAGAATCACGACTTATGTTGTAAACTTCGGTGATTTTCGTTCATTATTAGGAAATGAACGTACGTTAAGTGTTTATAATGGAATTAGAAGGTTAAAGAAAAATATAATAATAAAAAAACTATAATGTATTATGAGTAACTAATACATTTATATTTCTCACTAATTACTATTTTATTCATGCTGTAAATTTTAACCGAGTTAATTTCTTTGTATATAGTTTTTATAACAAACTACAGCGCCATCTATTAAGCACCTTCCATAGTAAAAAACTTAGATGTGTCAATTTTTATGGTAATCAGCCAAAGGTATTTGAATTTATGGGTTTCTTTCATAGTAATAATGCAATTGTGAATTTGACTGTTACGTTCTCATGCCTTAAATATTTAACCGATCGACATGGAATTTTGCGTACAAAAAAGGATATAGGTACTTTTTATCATAAAAATGATATAATAATAATAAGTCAAACCTAAAATTAGGCGGGCGATTAAGTTCATATCTAGAAAACATCTTAAGAGTTGTGTTTGATCTTGTCCCAGAAGATAGCTACATTTTTTCTAAGTACATTTAAAAGAAAAACTAAATCTACCAGATAGATAAAGAAGTTTTAACTCCATATTTGTACTATTAATGTTCATATTTATTCAAAGTATAACTTATTTCAACACACTTAAAACGAACTCGCCATGTCGTCATTTGGTCATGGAGTCTTGTAGCAAAAGATTCTACATTTTTTCTGAGTGAATTTAAAATAGAATAAACTAAATCTACCAGATTGGTAAACAAGTTATTAACTGCCGTAATAAAGTAATTTGTACTATACATATTCATATTTATTCAAGGTATTGCTTATTTCAACACATTTAAAACGAACTCACCATGTCGTCATTTGGTCTTGTTGCAAAAAATATGTACATTTTTAAAAGTAAATTTATTAGAAAATAAACTAAATCTACCAGATAAGTAAGCAAGTTTTTAACTACAGCAGTAAAGTAATCTGTACTAATGATATTCATACATATTGAAGATATAGCCTCTTCAACACACTTAAAACGAACACGCCATATCAGATTATGCATCAACTTATCTGAAAATTTCCGTTGTAATTGTCATTACGGTTCAGATACTCGACTTTAACTTGGCCGTACACAACCACAACACAACAAATAAAAACACATCAAGATCCTATAATTACACTGCTTCTAGATTGTTGTTTAACTTGTCATAACTATTATCACATCACGACAAACAATTATCCTTTCTTTGTCGTCACGAACATGCAACAGTAATACAAAATACTAGCTAAATTTAGTTATTTGAATTACTAATTACTTTTTGGGTACAGCGCGTTATCATTGGTAACCTTCGTTAGAGAGTTCCCAATTGTCTTAAAAAAAAATTTCGGTTCACGAGTATTTATTCTTGTGAAGCTGTTAAGACTTTGCTGGGTCAATAGCGTAGTCATTTCGAAAAAGAACGAGATTCACGAGTGAGCATAATTTACAAATTATATGTAAAATCCGTCTGGAATATACGTGGTAATTTTATTAGATGAATTAATAGAGTTTTATTGGTTTATATTAATAAAAAGTTTTCAGTTGCTGATAATGTTGAGTTGCCTGTGGTTACTTATATACTGCGTCAACAAATATATTGCTTTTATTGCAAAATTACTTATTATGTCTATAGAGCCGTTTTTGTTAATGAGATTTCTGTTATATTTTTACACTTACCTATTCTTAATAATAAGGAAGTAATCAAGTACTTATATGAGCATGGGGTATTGAGTACTTCTAAAAATTGGCTACGTGCCATCTGTGGCTTTTCCGGGTTCATTTTGACGTTAGTTTGTTCACATCTCTTTGATCAAGCGGGTATCAAGTTCAAGCCAAAATGATCATCCGTCAACGCGATCATATTATAAAAATTATATGAAGGATGTCATATATTTCTACAGCCAAAGATTATTTTAGGTTGTGGTAAATTGTTAATTTAGGTTCTAAAGTTATCCTTAATAAAGACAAATTCAAATTAATAAATTCCCAAATAAGTCAACTCGCTTGTGAGTATAGTGTCGTGAAAATTTTAAATTTCCCTTTATATATTGATATTGGAAAAAGTCTTATTCATGAACTAGCTGTGCCCGCGACTCCATCCGTTACGAACCTAATGTAAAAAAATCAGTGACAAATAAAATCATCTGAATGTATTCAGACCATTTACTTATCTACTTTTCCCTCATATTTAAGTCGCGTCGTCACTAAAATTACGATGACTTTTGATAGATTGAACCGATTTTAATGAAACCAAGACTAAATATTACTTGAGGATATACTTTACGATTTCCTTGATGAGGTTTTATCGTGAACGTTGTACTTTAGCAGTGATAAACGTTCATACAGACGAACAGAAAGACATTCTATTAAAAATTATGAAAATGTATTTTATGACTTATTCTAAAACAACGGCAATATTTTTTTTTCAAAAACTTGTACTTGTACTTTTTTACAGACACATTAGCATTCTTATTATATGTATAGATATACCATAAAATTTTCAAATTAATAAAGAATTTCTAATATAAACAATATATCATTAAATGTTAGCGTTTTTATTATGGAATAGTTGCCGAAACAAAAGTGTCATGTTCCAAATTGTAAAGCGGCGCTATCCATTTACTAAATACGAGGGCAATATTCTGTAATTCTGATACCATATCAACCGACCGTCATACGAACCGAACTCGGTCAAGTTGCGCCGCAATTGCCGACGTTTACGAAAGTACTCTTGCGTTGATGTTAAACATAATCTATGGACACATCTATACTTGCGAAATAAAAAATTAAACGCACTATATAACCAAGTAAAGATTGAGAGATTACCACGGTCCTTTATACAGTTCTTTGTTCGCTACGATTCAATTATTCATTTGAAACTGGGACATTAAGCTGACAATTACTTTTGTAAATTGTGATTGATACTATTGACTTCCTAGCATGAAACAACGTTGCTATATTCCCTTGTTTTTTTTTTATCAAAGAAGCAAATACCTGAGTGAATTCATGGTTTTCACAAATGTGCAAAATATCCCGAGAACATCAATGATTGCCATTCTAGTAAAGTTTATCATAAATTAAAACTAAGATCTAGTTACACATGGCACTATTATTTAATACAAGTTGGCCCCAGAACATTCCACAGTAGAAAAGCAAATTTCAAAGCTGGTATTGATAGTTACGAATTTAGTTTATAAATTCTAAATCCAACGAACTACTGCTCTGAAACTGGATTTAAGGCACTTGTTATGATTCCCGTCAAAGATTTCTAATTAATTGACGCTTAAATGGAACACCAATATTTTGCAGAATAAATAGTCCTACGTGATTTACGTAATTCAAAGCATATAATAAACCTTTTGTGCTTTTGTTTGTATATATAGCCTTTGTTAGTATATATAGCCTGTATACGTGCGTCATACTCAATGGTTTTTTTATTTTGTTACAGGTTCGTCATAAATCTTCTGGCGACCAATCTTTTGACCACTTCGCTTCTGGCACCTGCCCTCTTTGGTGAGCACACGGCAAGCGAAGATACCCAGCTTTGGATCGAGGCGGGAGACGTGGTCGCGTCAGCGTCCAGCTTAGTTGCACTTCTTGCCGTTATGTTAATCGCACTGGACCAGCACCATGCAGTCACTGACCCACTTCGATGCCACACACGTCTTCTACAGCGGCGCCCAGCCACACTATGCGCTGCCACCTGGTTTGCAGCTGGGTCGATTTCCGCGGTACGTGCTGCTTTCGCAGTCGTCCGCTACTATTATCCATCAGCGACCGCCCTGCAAGGTCTCCAGATAGCCTATTACATAGTATACCTAAGCCTAGGAGTTATCATGCCGATAGCTGTCGTCTGCATAATGTACGCGAGGATATACCGTGCGGCGCGCTCGTCAGGACTGCGAGCGCGAGCGCACGGTGCCAGCGCGCTTCAGTTGCATGAACCTCAGCCCAACTTGCCCGACCTTGCCGAGGAAGGCGAAGGCCTAACTCTCAGAATCGACGGAGCTGAAAACTCAGGGGAGAACGATCGTAAATTTGGTCCCTTCCTATTGCCACCTGAGAGACCACTTCGCTGCCCCTCAGTCGCTAGTTTACGTAATTCCCGCAAAGAGGGTAAGTCAAATGAGGATCTGAGGAAAGGCTTACCATCAGTAAGCTCTGCCCCCACTCTGGCCGCCCCCCTATTAACGGTGCAGCAACGGGCTACTCAACCATCGCAAAATGGATCGAAGATCACTTCTATCCGATGCAGAATATCAAACGCCTCCCTATTCCGCTACAGAGAAGAATCTCGTGCAGCTCGCGTTGGTCTGCTGACCGGAGCGCTGGTGATGTTACATGTGCCGCATGCAGTGACTGCTGTAGTATCAACAGCGATTCCAGAATTAGCTGAATACGCTCGCACGCCCTCCCTTGCTCTATTACTACTGGCGTCCGCAGCGTCGCCATTCCTATTCGCGCTGCGTTCACGTCGCGTGCAGCGAGAAGCACGACGGATTCTTCTACCTGAAAAGAATGCTTGGGAACGTGCATCAGGAGCGGCGACGGCGGCGGCGGCGGACGGGCAACGCGCTCGGGCTGCCTTGGATTTGCTTCGCACACTCTCTCCAGGAAGCGGCAACGGAGATACGGCTCCATCGGGAAACGGAACGGACGCGTCGACGTGTCGCGGCTCGTTCAGCTCTGGCGGCAGTACACAGCTCTCATCCGCGTCGGACGAGTGACCACCGGCCGCGGCCGTAGCGCCGCTCCACGGCCCGCGGGTCCGATTCGCCCCGCGTCCCACCGCTCTACTCATCTGTGATACTAGAATAAGCTGCACCGCGCTCGGCGCGACCGTTAGACTGATTTAGAATTAAGTTAATTTATTGTGTCCATATGTACCTTGCCGCCGAGCGGATGTTTTATTACCTGAGTATTGTAATATTAAAATCGTATGAAAGTGAAATTTATTGTTTCATTTTATTGTAACCTTAATCGAGCGTGGTTTAACTAATAACCACAAAGTTATAGATTACAGTTATGTATATAATCGTATGAGATACGAAAGTTCGTACATGATGAGGTTTTTAGATCAAGGCCATCTTGTAGTTAATCTTATAAGATTATTAGTCTATATGTAAGTAGCATTATCTACTATACATGATATTAACGTAACAAAAACAGTGAAGAGTCTTATAGAAAATCTTGTAGTACACCGAATCTCAGAAAATTGAGAACCTATAGTTGTGTTGGCTATTTTAAAAGACAGAGAACGAACTATTGGGCAACTTTATAAATCGTTATATAGTAAAATTAACAATAAATACTTACGTTACAATCGTTCTACAATTCAAATAATATGGGATTACTGGAAATAACGCTGATTCTTAAATTATAAAAATTATTTACAAAGACCAATTCTTAACAATTCTTTTATTTTATGTAACTTACTCAGGCCAATGTCTAAAGATGCAATCATCGATTCAAGTAACTTAACAACGTTCAACAAGCATCAGTTGAAACAAAATAACGCAATGCGCTAAAGTCGATTCCAGTTCTCACCTCGCTACTTAGTATCATATTGGAATATTACCATTTATCAATATTTATCTGGTAGCAGACGTACTTCAATGGAAATTCCTTATCAAGAGACATTATATCGGAACACATGGAACAATATTTCAATTATTCCCAAGGTTAATCACCAAATGAAATTAAGTTAACTGACTTTGCAACATTAACAATACAAATGGACTCTCCACTAGCACACCCATAGCAGTAACACCAGAAGAACAAGAGAAAGATAGAAAGGAAGGTCTTTCATATATTCACTGCACAGACATCTAATCCATAAGGTTTTATGGAAAGGAGTCATGTTTTGAGGAGCCCTTGTTAAAAATTGATTCGGACTACTTCGAATATTATATCCAATAATTGTTGTCCAAAATAGTAGGTTTTATAGGGATACTTGTAGTTCGCATTTCTTCTACGTACAATTGAGTACATAGCAATTTCTGGTTAGTTCGTACTGAAAATGGTAATATTTATTTATATTTACAATATGATCTTTGGGGTATGATCTCTAACAGAGTCCCATGGTACAGATACCTCTATCAGTAAGACGCGTTAAAACTATATGAACTGATCTGTAAAAATAAACTAACACATTATATAGACAGACGAAACTGTTTACAAATATAGCAAATACTTTTAACTCGTGAGTAATCCTTTTCCTAGTAAAATAGATGGTTATTTGAAAGAAAAACCGAGTAACTGCCAAACCAATCTCATTGCATTCATTAATATTAGAATGGTTGATCCATTTATTTATTTGTTCGATAATTTTTAAACCGTCAAGAAATACATTTATTGAGAGTTTTTGGTGAGATATTTCTTTTAAAGAGGTCATCAATGGTTATCTATAATTAACTCCAAATAGCACTGGTTCTTTCCAAGGTTCTTTTAGTTGTTTCTATGCAATCGCACACTTAAAAATATAAACATATCTAGAACACCGACGTTGCATGTTGTAAACAGGCATGATGTCGATGCCTCCGTTCCTACACATAATGCTGCGAAAACGACCGTCACGCCTCACGATCACTGCAACATTCATTTCGTCTCTTTCTATCACGTCGTTTCGTCCTGCTCTACTCGCATCAATCTGCGCAAATATCACAATATAGTGAGTGTATCAATACCGTAAGTAAGCAGAGAATCAGTATGAGATAGTACGAAGGAAAGTTTTTTAAAGCGTCGACTACGTATACGTGTTACTTCTGATGATATAAATGTCCATATATTGCGATGACAACTTCCACCAGCCGCATAATAAGCTTGTTTCTCTTTTGTAATAAAAAAAGTGAAAAATACTATAACTTGACTTAAGCTGTATTATACGATGTATAGATCAATGATTATAACTAAGTATACGTTACTTATATGATATTTTGACACGTGAAATAGCACGACAACGCACACATACGTAAACTAGTATCGTAACGCCACACTGTCTTAGATAAAATGTAGAAGTAAGATGGCATTTTCTCAATTTGGTGGTGAAAAAGATGAATATGCTACTTAGATACAGGCAGATTGAAAGAGCAGTCGTCTAAAATAAGCTAACTAGCCAAGTTTTAACAAGGCGTTGTTGAAGCGCTTATGACGTATCTATATACTTATAATAACACTAGCCTTTGCCCGCGACTTCCTTCGCGTGGAATAATTACTTAGGGCTAAACGTTAACACGCAGCGGAAGCTCCCAAGGGGAAAAGAAACCCAGATTTTTAAACATTCTTCATTGATGCTCCGCTCCTATTGACTTTAGCGTGATGATATATAGCCTATAACCATCCTCTATAAATAAGCAATATAACAATGAAAGAATTTTTGAAATCATACCAGTAGTTCCTGAGATTACCCCCTAAAACGTCACAACATCACAAACTTAACCTCTTTATAATATTAGATTGGTGTGGATGATTTTTTTTTCTTCAACTATAAATAAGCCTTATAGTATATTATGTGCCAGGATTATTTGAGGCCTATTTGACAATGTTAAAGTACGAAAGTAGGACAGAGTAGGTATTTAGTAATACTTCCCTACCATGATATTATGTTATGTAAACGCCACGCAACACTTAACAATAACTATTGTCTGCCAATGATTTGTCTCTATTCTCAACGAACATAATTTTACTGGCATCGCTTCCTCACAATGACCACGCAACGTTGACAGCATGGAATATTTAAACATTATTACTAATTCTAATTATTACGAGTCCTATCCTAATTTTGTTATAGGAATTCTAAGCTCATGCCGGTATGAATTATATGTCTATAGTTTTACAACTCAATAGGGCGCTACCTTTGTGAAGGCCCGTTAGGCAAATAACGTAGTCAGTTTGAAAAAAGGGCTTCCTTACCATTTCTTCACCATAAATGTGCACCACCGCTGTCTCTATCAGTTACCAAATATATATAAAAATTTAAAATCAAATTATGTTTATTCATATTTAACTGAACGAAATTATTTTAACACAGGTTTTAAAAAATTGCTCTTTGAGAAAATTTCTTAATTACTACCTATATATATATATAATAAGAATGTTAATCGAAGGCGTCTGTTTTGTTCGATTTTCGCGAAAAAAAGTTACAGGTGTCTAGGAATGTGTAATAAAATATATTTCAACCATCTTTAGAAATGTCTGTCTGTTTGTATGAGCACGCATCATTGCTAAAGTTTTAGGTTCATAATAACACTACACCAAGAAAATCATAAAGCGTATCTTTGAAAATAACTTGGTCTTTCTTTATTTCATTAAAATCGGTCCACTCCATCAAAATTATTATAATTCTAATGACGACGTAATGTGCGTATGAAACAAAGTAGATAAGTAAATGGACTTAATACATTCAGATGACTTAATCAATCATTGTTTTTTCACATAAAGTTCTAGGCGGACGAAGTCGCAGATACAGATAGTTTTGCAATATATTAGAATAAATACGCGACATCGTCCTTTTCAAATGGTTTATTTCATGGAAACCATGTATTTTGCTCGTATCTGCATAACTGATTTATATTTTGGCCGTAGAGCTTTTCCTAAGTCCGTCTGTCATATATCATTCAGCATCACGTGAGATTGCGATTAAACGCTAAGAATTTATAAAGTACTAGCTGTGCCCGCGATTTCGTCCTCGTCGAAAGTTATGTTAAATCAGTGATTAATAAAGTCACCTGAATGTATTAAGTCCATTTGCTTATTTACTTTTCTCTCGTACTTACGCCGCGTCGTCATTAAAATCGTCATCAAGTTAAGTCCAATAGGAGCGCAGCACCAATGAAGAATGTTTCCAAATTGGGGTGTTTTTTCTTCTTGAGAACTTCCGCTGCGTGTTAGCATTAGCTCAAAGTAACTACTTCACGGGGACGAAGTTGCGGGCATAAGCTTTCATAAATATAAAGGTAACTGTCTATATACTTATGACCTTCAAATTCAACGCAATAAAATTTGGCATAGAAGTACCTTGAGACCTGGAGGAGGACATAAAATAATTTCTAACGATATAGAAGATATGTGATTCGGTTGCATACCAACAAATATTGCATATATCACAAAATAAAAAACAAACGTCACTACACGCATGACAAAATATCATAGTGTAAACGTTTTGAAGATTTTACAACGTCCTCCTGCGTCAGTCGAACAAAGTGTAATTGCCAAACTAATAACTGTCATGAGGTATAACGCAAATCAGTGGAATATAATAATTATAATATCATTAGAGTCGAAGCTTAGTAGGTATAGTCCGTGCCAAACTTTCTGACCGCTCCGAATACAGTAGCGGAGAACACAAAGTTACGTTTGAATACGTATTATGATTTTAAAGAAATCTTAGAGTCATGTAGGGGTTTTAGGTTTTATTCATAATCCTGTGTTATTTGGTTCTATGTTTTGTAATATTGGTGGCGTTTTACGTAATATAGTTTGATTATTATGCATAAGTGGATGGGAAACTACACAACTATGCGACTTGCCACAAAAACTCTATGTAGAATATCCAAGACGTCTATCATTTTGTTAGTTCATTGAAACCATCGCAAGAAACTTTTAATAACATTACCTACTCGATAATAGCAGTAATAATCTACTAGGAGATTGAATGCCACAAATAACATATTTAAAAAAATGTATTATATTATATTCTATTGCGACAATTTAAGGATGAATAAATACTAATTTTAGATTCCTGTAATAATAGTTTAACTTTGTTTTACGTCTGTGAAATTGGTATACAAAGATATCGGAATCGTGAAACAAAGATATGTTCTGATATTCAAATCAATCTAATCAAAAATACTTTATGAAGTTTAGGCTCTAATAAGGTTATGAATGTCAAAACTACCACCGGTTCGGAAAACAACCCAGCCATCGAGAACAACCGGCAAGAAACTCGATCGGGTACATTTTTTTAACATATATTTCCAATATATCATACAAAAGCTTTAGTAGATGCACAGAGAGGAGTCAATTCCAGATATCACTATCGTTCACAAACTGCTCCACTCTATAATATCCTATTGATTCTAAAACCCGCTTGACGTGGCGCTTAAATTTACAGTCCGGCAAATCTGTAACATGCTTTGAGAATTTATTGTAGAACCTAACACTATTACCTAAAAATCTATTACTAGTTTAATTAAATCTGAAACATGGGACGACCACTTTATTACAGTTTCTAACATTTAGATTATGCCGATCTTTTACTAAATAGTTCTGGATTTCCTGAAACTTAGAAGAATAGTTCCGCATAAAAAGACCCCATTGGGGCATAAGACATATGGGGGTGCCAACTTCACGCAGCATACAAAGATCGTGACAGAGGAGTTCTCGGCTCTTTTACAATAGTTCTGGTGTTCTTTACAATATGAGCAATAGTTCTGCATAATTAAAGACGTGGCAGTTCATTGAAAATCACACTATTTAAGTATGCAAAAATAGAAGCTTTCGATTTTTTGTATTGACTTGACTATATTATTCGCAAACCCAAAGATGCAACTATATTAAGAACGGCAAAAGAGATTGACGAGTGCTATAGATAATTAATTCCAAGGAATAAAAGACTATTGTGTTAAGTTTTCTTAATATTTGGTGCATGAACGTTAAGAGAAGCTCTAATTGCTAAAAAAAATGTATTGCACTAAAAATACTAAGTAATAGGCTACAATAAGTTAAATTATTATAAGCTAAATAATATTACAAATAGCGGTCTCTCGCGACTTCTAGATATGGGATAAAGGAGTATTTTTACACAAAACTGTTTTATTTTAAATAAAAATATCTTAAATTACTCCTTATATTAACCTTTTTTTAAAACTTGTTGTTTTCGCAAAAGGATCATTTGGAATTGTCAAAAGAAACGGAGAGAGAGCTGATCGCAATTTGATACGATTCAGTACTCACTCTTTTGACGTGTTGCATGAGCGTAATGTTAAGTCACCACGATTTGTTAGTCCTGATATGGCTATATACAAGTCACAGTGAAAGTCGTGGTTATTTCAAAAAGATGAAGATGCAGGTAAGAGAGTCGTTGTAATCAAAGCCCGTTGAATGTCTTAAGATTAGCAATCACATGCTTGACAAAATTATCGAACGATTTGATTGTAGATTCCTTTTGCATCAAGCCCAAAAGATCGAATGGACATGTACGGAGATTATCGAAAGCATTGTGTGTCCTAGTCTCTTCGTGCTAAACCTAGGGCAATCTTGAAACAAGTGTTCAAACTTTTGCACAGACATGCAAATTTACACTCTTTATAACATCGGCATCTCTCAGTAAAAATCTCGCTAAAATCCTTTTAACTGTTTCGGAGATTAATCAGAACAAACAGACTGACAAAAACTTTAAAGATTAGTTTTTGTCATATACTCCGGAACACTTTAATATTCTTTCCTTAAAAAGCTGTTATTTTCACATTAAAAATAGACATTACAATTTTATTTATATGTGAAATTAATCATTTCTGTCTGCTTGTTACCTTTTAGAAGTACATAGGTTATTTATAATTTAGCATAATACTAGCGGGCGCGGTGGACGTTGTCCCACCCTGTTAATAAAAAAAAAAATCTTGACAAGTTATAACCTAACCTAACCTAACACCTAAACCTTCCTCTTGAATTATAACCTAACCTAACCTAACACCTAAACCTTCCTCTTGAATTATAACCTAACCTAACCTAACACCCAAACCTTCCTCTTGAATTATAACCTAACCTAACCTAACACCTAAACCTTCCCCTTGAATCACTTTATTTACTGGCGAAAACTGCATGAAAATTCAGTAGTATTAGAGTTTATCGCGAACAGACAGACAGACGTGCTAGACTTTGTTTTATAATAGTTCATAGTAATACTAATAATGAACACGAAGACGAAGTTGCTGGAAAAGTTAGTCTCGTATATATGAATATTTTATCATTTCTTGAAGGTTCCACTTCTACCGCATGTGAACTGCACACATGTTTTATTTTTATTGAAGAAGTAGTCTTTAACTACATTACACATCATATTCACACCCATTTCTTTAGCAAAAAAATCCGGTTCGAAGGTTGTGGTTGGTACAAAATCGTGTCTCAAAAATATATCTGTTTTGGTTCAAGGTTATAATTTATATTATACTAGTTATAACTTATATTATACTAGACCCTGACCGCGACTTCCTCCGAGTAGTAAAAGTTACTTTGGGCTAACACGCAATGGAAACTCTGAAGAGGAAAAAACCCGATATTGAAACATTTTTCATCGCTGCTCGGCTCCTATTGGCGTTAGCGTGATGATATATAGCTTATGACCTTCCCCGATAAATAAGCTATTTAACACTGAAATATTTTTTAAATCGTACTAGTAGTTCCTGTGATTATCCCCTACAACGTCACAAACTCACAAACTTTACCTCTTTATAATGTAGTATAGATATAATTAATATTTTCTTAGACAATATTATTTTCTGATGTATATTAAGTACGGCATGAAATCTGTGCATTAGGTATTTTAAAGAAAAGATAATCTAGTAGGGCTTACAATCAATGACAGAACACATTTCAATAAAAAATTTGTCTTTCTGTCGTTTGTACGGAATTCACGCAAATACAACGGAACGGATTTTGACGAAATTTACTAAGGTAACGGTTTATATACCGGTATAATATAAATAATAATAATATAATATAAATAATAATAATATAATATAAATATAATATAAATATAAAATAATATAAAAACTCGTGGGTGCATTTTGAAGAAATGTAATACTGATTTGGAATTTGATTTCAATACACAATACAATCCTATGATTTTATTAATCATTGTTTTTATAACTGAAATTTTACGAAAACTTAGTAGCGGGCACAACTAATAGTTACATAAATTTGAAGGTAAATTTATTATAGCTGAAAAGGCTACACGGATTCTAAAGAAATTTGTGATAATCGATTATTTCCTGGAATAGATAAAGAATACTTTTTATAACGAGGTAAAAGGAATACGTCAAGGAAAATAAGCGGGCGCGAATCAGTTATATCTTAACCAAGTTCCGATAGATTAAAAAACGATAAATACTGGACGCCGTTTAAGATTTACTTATTATATTTTAATCAATTTACTTAAACGTAATTTAAAGACAAAGTTTCAGGAATTCGGTATCATTAATGTACCCCAAAATACATTCTTGATAATTTAATGTAAGTTTTTTTTTTATATATCATAGGAGGCAAACGAACAGATGGGTCACCTGATGTTAGGTGATCACCACCGTCCATAGACACTTGCAACAACCAGGGGAGTCACAAGTGCGTTGACAGCCTGTTTGGGAGGAGGGCGGGGGGACAGGAAGTGAAGATGGAAGGGGAAGGGGAGGGTAGGTGAGTCTCCGGCTCTCTCACTAACTGAACGAAACGCAACAATGCAAGCACTGTTATTTCACGTCGGTTTTCTGTGAGAGGGTGGTGCTTCCCCGGACGAGCCGACCCATTCGTGCTGAAAACAATAATAGCTTCAGCTTGGCTCTACCACAACTGTACTATGTACACACTATGTACGCAAAAACTTTGAGGCGTTGGATTTCGTAAAAGACCGTTTTAATCTAAATACCAGAAACTGTGATAAATTGGTCGTCTTATGTTTAGACTTAATAAAACCAGGGGGCCTAGCCAAGTTGCTTATCTACAATCACTAAAGCAAATAGAAAACTAAAATCTAAAACTGATTACTTAGATAACATAATATACTTATTTTTTGTGGGCATGTTTATTCTTATAGATTTGAAAAAAAAAAAAATCTCCAGTTTAACACGGTTTATTATTCTAATATATCGTAAAAAATACTTAATCAAATCTTAATTAATTACAACTTCCGACATTTTTCAATTCCTTGTATTGGCAATGTTTTTTTTTGCGTAAACAAAAGTTGCGACTTAAGCTTACTGAATTTTAGTTTAAGATACAATAGTAAAATATCTAGCATTGGTTAAAAAGATTGAAGACATACAATCTTCCTATAAAGTTATATAAGCATAAATATAATACCCTTATCATAACAAGATAATGACTTCTGTTTCTTACGTAAAACACCATTAATGCCATAAAAACTGGTGTCAATGTCAAAAAGATAATAATAGATAATAAAATATGGTAATATCTACAAATACATAGATAATATATTTCACAATATTTTTTTATGACAACCAATTCTCTAGAAGTTGTTACATATTATGTTTCTTGCGATCGTTTCCATAAAGTAACAAGATGGTGGCCGTTTTGTTAGAACTTTCCAGGGAGTTTTTGTTGCAAATCAGTAGCCATGCTCCGTGCCATTATTTTTCATCTACTTCACTTATGTACAATAATCAAACTATATTACCTAAAGCACCACCAACATTACACAATATAGAGCCAAATAACACAAGATTATGAATAAAATATAAAATCCACTACATGACATTCCAAGATCCCGCCAAAAACTCCTTCACAATATTTTATCCGTATACTAGCTATATAGAATATTTACTTTGGGGTAACGTTAACCGGTTACGTAGAAGGTGAAAATATTTTTAAATAATTTTAAATTAAATTGGACCAGTAATTCCAGTGATTAGCGCGTCAAAGGAAACAAACTCAGCTTTATAATATTAAAGATACTGGATACATATATTTTAAGCCTAACTCCATATCGTATTGGTAAACTGCACGCATCGACCTAACAAAATGGTGGCTTCTGAATTGTCCAAGGAATGTTTCTGGTAACTGAAATTTAAAGTCTACTTAATTTATGTTCCGTAACCATAGTATATTAGGCAAACGACCATCGATAGTACATAATATAAAGTCTAATAACTTAGGTAAGTTAATTTAAATAAAAACTAATTAGTGTATTTAATTAAAAACAATATCTATATAGATTTCAAATATATGTTAGTACACTGTAATCATACTTAAAGTAAATTAATCAACTCTCGGCATCCTGCTGACCATAAATGCGAATGTGTATTATTCCTGAGTGCAGTCACATTTGCAATAACCAGAGAGTGTGATTTACCTATCGAATTTATTGCAAAATTTAAAAGCTGACAAAACAACCATAACGAATTTCTACTATATTTACTTGTGGTGGTTATTTTAATCTCAACATTTAATTAATAAAATAATTATAAAATTAATTAATAATTGCTAAGGTTGGTCCTAGGCGAATGAAGCATTTAATTACACTGGGACCTCACTTGTGTCCGTATTCTTATTCTTATTTACACATTCTTATTTCAGTTTTATCTGTTATTCATTCTTGTACTTAAACTCTAAGTTATATACATTTGTATCCATTTCTAAGCGTATAATTTTAAGTAATATTTTAGTGTATAAATTCGTATTCATTTTATAACAGTTTAAATTTACAAGGAATAACGAAGAAGATGAAATTAAATCTTCCATTTACAGTACGATCATGTTATTAAAAAAAACAACTGAGTAACTAAACAATTTCTGCCAGTATTTTTGAAGACCTAACTAGTATAGGTCTCTGTCACTTGAGCAAATATATGACTAACTTTTAACCCTTTTTATTTTACTTGTCCCTACGATCTTTATACATGTTGTATTTCATCCAAACCTTGTCATTTACAGACCCTACAAAAGAATTGGGGTGTAAGGGGTGTCGAATAACATCATAAGACTTGAGACACCCAAGCCAACCTCACCTGCACGTGGTGCACCCTGCTGAATAACGAATGGCGCAAGCGGAGTGGTAGGGTTTTACAGCCCAATTGGGTCGCAACCACCATGTATATGGCGAAAAAGCCCGTAATAGTGATTCGCTTCTACGGGTCGCGTTTCGGGATCAGCCTGTGCATATCCAGCTTTTTACAGGCCGGCATGATAGTGGCGACCGGCGATGGACAGTGTGTCAATCGGTGGTCGCTATTATTTTTGGATTGTACTATGCTTACCATCAGGCATAGTGCAGTCACTTTGCCGTGCTACAATAAAAAAAAAAAGAAGAGCATTAGCCAAATAGGTACCCATTTTGTCGATTTAAGGTTTGATTTGTGGTCAATGTACTAACAGATTTACAAATCTATATATATAAAAATTAATTACTATTCGTTAGTTTCGCTAAAACTCGAGAACGGCGGGGCCAATTTAGCTGCTTTTGGTGTTGAAATGTTCGTCGTAGTCCAGGGAAGGTTTAAAAGGACATTTGGAAAAATTGCGAGGAGGATAGTAAAAACAAGAATTTCATTATCCCATACAAAATGTTCTAATCACTTTCCTGTCAAACTTTTGACGTTCGTCCGTTCCGGACGGTAGAATCGGGTCCGATATTATTGAAGAATGTATTAAGGGTTTTAAATAGGCAAAAAGTATCCAAATTACTCGGATCTCGAATTATTGGGTATCTAAATTTTAATATTTTGATGGTTGTCATCGTTTGGAAGGCAAATAAAAAAGTCTTTATTGAGAAATAAAGATATAAAAACAAAATCGATATTTATTGTTTGAAAATGCCAAGGAAAAGACTGATGACCACCGGGAGACAGATAATGATAACATTCGTCTTAGTATGGCAGAATTGCGTACTAAAGCAATAGGCGACTTTTCGATCTGACGGTGAAGGCAAACCAAGCGAGCTGTTAGGACTCGGCTCGGCGGGATACGACGGTGATGTGGCGGTATGCACTGGCGACTCAAGTCTGGGTGTACCAGAACACCGACCATGTTTTGCCCCTGGCTTCCTTCAATCATTTTTACTTTTTTAGTTGGTCGGAGATTATATTGAGAAATGGAAGTTCTCTATTTTGTCATCCAGTGTCTAACTTTTGTTTGATGGAAAAATATTTTTGAATTGATTTTTCTGTGGTTTAGCACTATAAATACGTTTTGTTCGGATTAAGAATTGACCACATTTTACAAAAAAAAGCAATCTGCGGTTACAGTTCTACATTCAGCAAAGCGTAATAGATAGGTGCAGGAACTGGGACATGTACTCAGGTTGTCCTGCCGCTCGATCTACATTTTGCGAAACGGGCAATGCATAACTAAGTACTTAATAAATTTAAAACTATTTGGATTTTTTTTATCCAAACACTTAGACTCACGTTATCTTTTCATAGACATTTTATATAATTTTTTATGACATTTTGTGTTGTATAACAACCTATAAAAATGGCAAAGTCTGGCATTACCGATAAATCATATGTTTTATAATATCATTGTTACTGATCTAAATTTTCAGCCATTTTAGCAAAGAGAGAGTTTTTATTTTGTTAAGATAGGTGATACGAAGTACACCGGTTCATCTAGTCTATACTAATATTATAAAGAGGTAAAGTTTGTGAGTTTGTGACGTTATAGGGAGTAATCTCAGAAACTATTGGTCCGTTTTGAAAAATTATTTCAGTGTTACATAGCTCATTTATCGAGGATGGTTATAGGCTATATATAATCACGCTAAGACCAATAGGAGCGGAGCATCAATGAAGAAAAATTTAAAAATCGGGATTTTTCTTTCTCTTCAGAGCTTCCTCTATGTGTTAGTGTTAGCCCAAAGTAACTGTTACTACGCGGACGAAGTCGCGAGCAGAGGCTAGTAAAATAATAAATTTGCAAAATTATATACGTTTTCTTTCTTTTAGGTATTTTTACAATCTCTGACTTAGCATATATCTTCCTTTTTTTAATATAAAAACAATAAAATTCAAGGTTTTAACACGTTCCGAAGTCATGCGCTTACAATTATATTAGCTTGGTAATTGATTTTTATCTGTATAAATTAAACAATTCTAACAAATTGAACAAAAATAACATTACACAATTTAACGGTGTTTTCGCACTAATATTGAAGCGAAACAAAATTGAGTTTCGAGTTATTACATATGATAAAAGTGGTAAAATGAACGTGAGAAATCTTTAAATAAAAAGACCAAGATTCTCAGATACATAGTGTTTGTGGATTATAACCTAAAAATGGCCATAAAGGATCATAATAAAACCGCCATAAAAGCAATACATCATTAAAAAATCCACTCTAAAATAGTAAATAGTTAGCTCAAATAAAAAAAAAATAGTTAAGTAAAATAATATTAAATAAACAAAAAAAACGCCCAATAGTTGCTCACAGATACGATTTATCACGCAGACAATAAAAAAAAAAAGAAACCAAAAAATGTGCAAACCAAGAGTCTGCAGAAGAGGACAATAAGTAGAAAAAGAAGTTTTTGGCGGGATTTTAGTCTGGCATGTCGTGAATTTTATATTTTATTCATAATCTTGTGTTATTTGACTCTATATTTTGTATATTTGATGGAGCTTTACGTAATATAGTTAGTTTATTGTGCATAAGTGAAGTGAATAGAAAATAATATCACGGAGCATGAAATTCTGAGATGCTACAAAAACTCCCTAGCAGATTCTAACTAGGTATCCACCATCTTGCTAGAATATTGACTCACACGACGCAATATTGAAGTGATCGCACGACGCTTGTAATATTATTGACTACGTGACGATGGCAGTAATAATCTGAAAGATTAATTGCAAAAAATAAAGTGTAAAAAAAAAGTAGAAAAAAACATAGTGTATTTTTTTTATAGAAGCACGACAAAGTGACTGCCCTAAGCCTGATGTTAAGCATAGTACAATCCAAAAACATCGGCAACCACCGTGAGACAGATTATCCATCGCCGGTCGCCGCTGTCATGCCGGCCATAATGACGAAAGTCACCCGGTACTGGATATGCACAGGCTCTGTTATTTTGATCAAATTTTACAGTATAACTGAATATGTTACAGCATGCGAAGTGTTTGATAACACGGGGGCACGCCCCTACGTCACGCCATTCATTCAATATGATAACAACTATTGTAAATAATGTAGTAAAGATAAAACGGACGAGGGCAGATATAGAAATAACAAATAATACCAGAGACTTACGTATACATTTGCGTGATATTTTTGCGATTCTTTCCATATTTTTAAGACCTAATTCGATAAGTATGTTTATGAATTCTTCGTAAGTTTTATAATTTAAAGTAATGCTAATTATTAATTAGAGTTACAGTACTTATTTAATTATAAAAATAGTATTGAAATGTATTTAAGATTCATGAGGAAGGGTATAAGGATAATGTTGAACTGAGCCATCGTTTGTATATTTCACTATTTAATAATGGTAGATTCACACTGAAGCTATTACTGGTTTCAGCATGAATGGATTGGCTCGCCCGGGGTAGTACCACCTGACTCACAGAAACACAAACGTGAAGTAACAGTGTTTGCATTATTGCGTTTCGTTCGGTCAGTGAGAACGCCTCTCACCCTTACCCTCCTCCTCTCTCTATCCTCTACGTATATGTATATATATATATACATATATATTATGTTATGAGTAAATTGTAAGGTTCTAAAAATAATACGACTTGAATTTTCTTATGATTATTGTTTCAGTTTCCAGATGTCCATTGCTAGACATAGGCTTCACCAAACTTTCTCAACAGGCGGCACAGATGTTGAATTTTCTCGAATATCTGGAACATTGGTACTCAACCTTTTTTTAAAACCGGCTACAAACACAGTAATGCTGTCTCGAGTTGTAAATTACAAATATTTAGGTATTTAATTTAAAAAAAATGGTAACTTCAAATTAACAACGTAATAATGTAGTGATAAATGGCTGTCCAATAAAACAAGCTTGGTATAAACTTTATATCATTGCGGTCGGGTTATCTGGGATCTATTTAATTTACTCAACTGCTTATAGTTTTTCTGATAGGCCCGAAATTTAAAATAATTAAAAATAAAGTATAATCGGGTGGACCAACTACAAAAACAAAGCGGACCGCAGGTTGAGTATAGTAAGTAGTTCTAGAACAATGATGTCAGCCTTTCGGAGATTTCCACCCTTAATTTCATAAGTTACAGTATAAAATAAGATTGTAGCAGTATAAAATAGCATAAAATCCGAAGACAGTTCTTCTCTAGTCATCAGACCGAATACTAAAAAAGAAAAACTAAAGGAAAAATCTTCTTTTTTTTCGAACTGTCTACACTATTGGCCTAGTAAGGCCTTAACAGCTTCACTGAACTACTAAGGCGAGCGCTTATGTCACTCAGCCGATTTAATTTTGACTAGTTCAAGGGCGCAAGGCACACCTCGGCTTGGGCTGTTGCCTAGTTTATGCAATTCGCGATCTAACTGACCTTACCTAAGCTAAGCTACATATTCATACGTATATAAGTTGATATTTGATTTTTATTGATTTTGATTGATAAGTGAGATATATATGTGTACCAAGTATATATATACCTCAATAACTATTATATGTATTTCGTGTTGAATAATTTTTTTGTCAGAACCAATTAAGTTCGATAAGGAAAAAAAATAAAACCACTCCACTTTCATGTGTAAGCATGTGTGCGTGCACGTGTGTGGAGATGATATGTGTAATGTTGTCGCAGTTATGTAAGATTTTGTGTGAGTATATCGCGCGAGCAGCGTACTCAAGGGTTCCTTCCACGCCGAGAGAAAGGAGCTAAAGGAAGAAATCCTCAAGGAGACTGTAACAACAGTGTTATAAGATGTAAGTGCGATAAAGGTGTAACTGCGATAGTGTGAGTCTATCTAAATTTTATCTTTAGGAGTGAAAATAAATTTCCTTCGATGCAAACGGTATTTGAGTTATTACAGACGCAACAATATTATATAAGAGATTATTTAACAAACAATACTCTGACGCGCATTCGTTAAGAACTTGGTCAACCGCAATCCGCAGACATATTTATTTACAAGATATATATCAAATTCCAATAAAGAAATATATTTTTTTTTTTATTACGTATAACATAAAAGGAATATCGTTATTTAGGTGTGTATTTACGACTAAAGATATTCCGAACTCCGAATACGCGAAATCCATTGATATATAAAAACCCAAGGCGCACAGTCTCGAATAAAAGTAGCGGTCAAAACCGACCGCAAAAAGTGCTTATAGTTATGCGATAAACTTACGTTTTCGCAAATTTAACCATACCTGAATGATTTAAAGTTGTTTTTACAATGATGTAAGTGACGCGAGACTATTTCAAATGACTTTGAAATCCAGGATTATGCACTCATTTTTATGTGCCGGTTGTGAGACGTTGAGATTTTGAAAGACATCTTGGGTTTTTGAATATCAGTAGGGAAATATTCAAAAACCTAGCCTCATTGTCGCATTTAGTAAACAGTAGTAAAAACACAGACAATTATGTCTAAATATAGATCGTTCTCAGTAAGGATAATTCGTTTTCCTTTTTTATTTTAGGAGACAATTTTTACACATATGAATACATAACATGCAATAACAGAAACAAAATTATTCAAACACAAAGGGTGCTATCAATACCTGACCTTTTCTTTCAAAACTGACACGGGTTAATATTTAGCACACAACTGTTGACGACGTTTCCGTGTCGTGAACTCTCAATCTAACTTTTTCTCAAACCTGTGATATAAATATAGAAAAAGTGCAAACCGACCCGCTATTTTCATTTCATAAAATAAGAAACGACTTTTCTGGGAGAAGAATCCAAAAATATTCAAATTACTAATGGTAACTAAGAAATACGTCAAACAAAAGATCTTGGCAATGACATTGCACTGACATTTTATCTGTCATCGCACCGTTTATTTTAAAATACATGTTAAGTGTGAATCGGACTTGAAGATCTGTGGTTCCTTATCCATTGAAGAAATTAAAAGCGAAGTAAAGGTTTTGGCAGGATTTTCTAATATGTAGTGGATTTTATATTTTATCCATAATCTTGTGTTATTTGACTCTATATTTGCAATATTGGTGGTGTTCAATGATAAATATAATTGGGTGGTGTTTTATATAATTGTGTACAAGTGAATTGGATGGGAAATATATCACGGAACGGTTATGCCATAAAAATTTCATCAAAATTTCTATGAAAGGAGTCACCATCTTGTTAGAACTTAGAAATTATCACACGATACTTGTAATATTATTAACTACACGACAATACCAGTAACAATTAGGAAGATTTGTTGCCAAAAAAAAAATCGATGTGCTTTAAGTTTGTTTAAGCTAATATCCAAAGCGGTTAAATCGATTTAGACGACATTTACTATGAGATAAAACACTTTACAAAGTGTTATCAATACTTTATCGATTTATTATTTTATTCATCGATACGAGGTAACAATTAATATTATAGAAATGTGCAATCTTTAAAATTTGCTACTCCTTAGCAGCATCCGGGGACCGTGTGCAGAGGAATGGGAGGTACACTTCCTGAGGACGCGAGTTACATCAGCCCTCAGCCATCAACGGATGGATCAATAAACCGCATCACAGGTTATAGAAGAATATCCACTAAGAAGATACAACAGTTCTTCCAATCAACCACTCTTACCGAAGACACTCTAAAGAAATTGAAAGAATTAAATAATTAATTATAGTATAATACTAGCTGTGGCCGCGACTTCGTCCGCGTGCAACCTTATGTAAAAAACAGTGATTAATAAAATCATGTAAATGTATTAAGGCCATTTACTTATGAACTTTTATCTCGTCGCCGCGTCGTCATTTAAATTACAATAATTTTTGATAGACTTAACCGATTTTAATGAAACAAAGACTAAGTTTGCTCGAAGATATATGCTTTATGATTTTCTTGTTGTAGTTTTATTGTGAACTTAGTACTTTAGCAGTGATGCGTGTTCATACAAACAGACAGACAGAAAGACAGACACACAGACATTTCTAAAAATGATTGAAATGTATTTTATTACTTATTCCTAGAAACTTGCAATTTTTTTTTAACGAAAATCGACAAAGTCCAGACTCGTTGGACTTACATTCTTATTAAATCTATAGGTAAATAGGATACTCTTTTACGTATCTTAAATTAAATATGGCCCGATTTCATGAGAACGGAGTCGCGAATAACACTTAGTTAACCATGTTTTTTTTCTTTAAAAATGTTCAGTTTCATTATAATATATGTAGATATCGGTTTATTGCTATTTCAATAGGAAAAAATCAACACTCGATTATTGTAAAGAACACTTTAGTTTCAAATATACTATAAAAATACACTAGAACGTCCTGACTATAGTTATGTACCTATCTATTCTTGAATTATCATAAACCCCTTAATCTTTACATACATTTCCTATTCGGTTTTGAGGAATACTTTCACATATCTTTAAAATCCAAGATCCAATGGTATTGAAAATAAAATTAAACCTCTTTGAAAATGTACCGTTTTGGATAAAAAAAATATTTTTACACATCAGTCTATAAATGCAGCTCTGAGGTAACAAACAAAAAAATACAACCGAATTACGAACCTCCTTTTAGGAAGTTGGTCAAAAGCCATTAACTTATACCGTTTGAATATTAATTACCATTTGTGAAGATTTAGGTTAAAGTACACGAGACAGACAGACGATACATATAAACTTTTTTAAGTTAAGAAATAATTTTTTTCAATGGTAACTATATTATGAATTAAATTAAAAAATAAGGAAATACTTAAGCTACTTAAAAATTGTAATAAAGCATTCGTTAGTTTTTGCTAGAGCTGCGTAAAGTAATTTATGAGATAAATATAACAAAAAATAAATTACAAGGTCAAATACCTTAAGTATAACATTGTATGAATCATAATATTTAATTCATTCTATACTTTAATAAATCTTAGTGTAAAGAACTCCAGAATTTACGTTTTCCTTTGCGTCATAGAAAGTCCACTACAAACACCAAATTAGTCGAAAAACTATTGAATTAGAAAATCATAAATTACCTTTATTCAAATGTAGAGGTCGTAGACCTTGCATGTGAGTCAATGAGCAGCTTGTGGGCGGGCCTTCGCTCTGTAATCGACTGAGTATGTATTCACAGTAGCGACATTTTAGTGCCTAATTCTGCCTAACAATTGTAGAGTTTCTTTGCGGCTTCTATTTTATACATAATCTATTAAATTTGGTTTGTTGGAAATTTTCATCTTAGTTATTAATTTTTTTTATATCATAGTAGGCAAACGAACAGGTCGGTCACCTGATGTTAAGTGATCATCACCGTCCATAGACACCAGCAACACCAGAGGAGTCGTAAATGCGTTGCCAGCCTGTGTTGGTGGGGAAGGGTGGAGAGGGAAGAGGGAAGAGCGCTCTCACTGACTAAACGAAACGCAACAGTGAAGGCGCTGTTACTTCCCGTCGGTTTCTTGGAAGCGGGTGGTACTACCCCGGACGAGTCGCCCTTTTCATGCTGAAACCTGAATAATGAATATGCAAGTACCACATATTATAGACATATATGTAAAATAAGTCTTAAAATTGAATTAATTTGTCATCGAATTATTCCATAGAAAACATTTTATTTTTATTTTTCAATCATTTTTTTTATCATTATTATCCACTTTTATACACACTTTTATACACAAAGCACATATAGACTCCACTAAATCCCTAAACGCACTATACTTGGCGAGTTACTTTTAACAAGTAGCGATGTACGTAAACATCACCTTTTCGTATTTCGTTGGTGAATATAAATAGCGATATATGCATGAGGTACGACTCTGATTAAAACTTTGTTTTCAAAGATATAAAAAACACTGCATGTATCGGTGTATATCCGCAGTGAAACATCTTTGGTTTGTATGTATTTCAATATATATACGATTGCCGGTTTAGTGATACCAAACATCGATCATAGAGATAAGAAAAACTTTCCAATTGTTTTTTGATAACACTAAAGTTTGTTATATTGTAATAGCCTACAAAACAAAAAAAAAATAATAAAGAAAATCGCCTTATAAACAGAGGAGAGAGATGTTTTTTTTTCTATCTGACTACGCTGTTGGCCTTAATAGGCGTTCACAACTTCACCGGACTACTAAGGCGAGCGCTTATGGCACTCAGTCGATTTTTTTTAGGTAACATGTTCAAGGGTGCACGGCACACCTCGGCTTGGGCTGTTACCGAAGAAAAACCCGATCTGACCTAGCTAAACTATTCTAAGCTAATCGTACATGTATTCATTTTTGAATTATGCAATTAAAAATTGCATGATTCAAAAACACAACATTTAAATCGGAAAGAAGAAGAGAGACATGTCCCGTAGTGTAAATACTTAACTACACATTAACTCATTTTGGTATATTACTAGACCCAGACAGACACTGTGTACTTACACGTACACGCAAATACATAAGGTGAGTATCTTATGTTTAACGCGTAACGCATAACATGTATTGCGTAATGAGAATTTTTCCCTACCGTGCCATAACAAGTTTCACTTCAAAAAGAATCAGCTAATATATAGGAAAATCTAAGAATTGTCCTATCTGGTGTAATAAAACCGAAAATTCTTACTCTATGATATAATAACGAACACTTGCGTATGACCTTGTAGGTTGCAATGCGTGTTGTGCAGTACTCGTGCCTGATATCGACAGACACTACTGTTGTATGCAATTTTAGCCAATACAAAATTAATTATACGTCTGCCTTCCGCAATTTTGAAGCTGTACCTACTTAACGCTGTACGCTTACGCTAATAGTTGTTGTTCAGTGACATTGTGAGATGATTTAAATCAATAAAATATGATAATACGAAAAATAAATCAGGGGGCCTACCCAAGTTGCTTATCGACAATCGCTAACGCAAATAGAAAACGAAAAAATGTATGGAGATGACATATCTGAGCGCTATATCACGTAATAAAAGTTGAGTAGGCTCCCAGGTTTCTCGATCGAATGTTAATCGCATACGGATATCGAACCAGAGAGGGATATAGGCACGTAAGGCTTGGGTGGCACAATTTAATGTTTAGATTCTGTTTTGTAAATATATTAACAAATGAAAATAAGCTATCTGTATTATGTTAGCTGTCTCGGCCACGCGTTGCTGTGGCTCAGTTAATTATATGTTGAATAAAAATTATAATAAAGTATTATGGAGTAATAATGTGTCTGCCTAAAAAATGTCGGGTAAAGAATGGAAAATAAAATTAAAATAGTTAAAACGTTGCATCATCTATGAGATATCCATAACAGCCGGTTCTAAAGTTTGCTGTTAACAAACTAATTTAAAGCGCCATCTGTTGAAGATTGTTGAAACTTACAATTCCTAAAAATAATCAACATTGACAACTATTTTATCTGTAATTAAAAATATATTGAGATCATTAAATTATCATTTCCCTCAAGTTGGACCAAATTATATATAATGAATGCCGACTTTCATGAAGATGGTTTGAGCAATATCGGATTTCGTCGTGGACAAATATCAAATATATATCATTACTTAGTATGAAACAAAGTCCCCTAGCGCGTCTGTCTGTTTGTTCGCGATAAACGCAAAAACTACTGAACGGATTTCCATACAGTTTTCACCAATAAATAGAGTGGTTTATTAGGAAGGTTTTGGCATATAATTTCAGAAAGATTTTTTTATATATGGGAAACGTCTGCCGGGCCCGCTAGTTTAGATATAAATAAAATGATAGATCTGTGTCGTTGTGCGCACATCTTTAAAAAGGTACCTACTAGATAAGATTGTGATAAAACCGTGACATTCAGCTTTTTAATTACAGTATCGTTGGTGATAAAATGTTTTTTTGAAGTTATACTTCTTTTGGCGCGTTAGGAAAAATGATGAGAGTTATTTTTACAATGCGCGCGCATACCATCACGAAAAACCGACACACTGAAGTGAACTATAGTCGACATTTCGTTTCTTTGTGTTTGTTGTTTGTATTAAAACTTTCGATGTATTAAATACCTTTTTTCTATTGTTAGTGTCGTTTTTTTCTACAAACGTAGAATAAAGCGAAAGATAAAAATTTTAAAAAGTTTTTTATCTTGTTAAGTCAAAGAAGTATAACTTCTAACGCATGTACATAAGTACACACACACTTTTTTTTAGTTTTTCTTCTTAGACACTTGATCCTATCTAAAAAGAAAATTACCACAATATCTTCAGCTATTATAAAGCTTTTGCAATATTTATATGGTATAGATATTATAACGGTATATTTTAAGGGCACTCTACCTTCATTTAGTTTCTTACTTGTAGTGGTCCGGATGGTATCCCAGCGGTTGTTTTAAAAACATGTGCAGCCGAGTTAGCTCCAATACTAACGCGCTTGTACCACCTGTCTTACATCTCTGGTGTCGTGCCTCGGGCTTGGAGGGAGGCCAATGTGCAACCGATACCGAAGAAAGGGGACCGGTCAGATCCTAATAACTATCGTCCAATTGCCGTAACCCCAGTGTTGTGCAAGATCATGGAACGGATCATCAACACCCAGCTTGTCCGCTACCTGGAAGATCACTCATTGATTAATGATCGACAATATGGCTTTCGCCAAAACCGATCAACGGGTGATCTTCTGGCATACATGCTGCATCGCTGGGGGGAGGCAATTGACAAGCACGGCGAGGCCTTGGCAATCAGTCTCGACATTGCCAAAGCCTTTGATAGGGTCTGGCACCGTGGTCTTCTCTCCAAGCTTCCAGCGTACGGACTCCCCGACAACTTATGCAAGTGGATCTCTAGCTTTCTGCATGAGCGCAGAATTCGTGTTCTTGTTGAAGGATGTGATTCGCAGCTCATGTCAGTAAACGCTGGAGTTCCTCAAGGCTCTGTACTTTCACCTACTCTGTTTCTTCTGCACATCAATGATATGTTGCCTTTGGGCCGTATTCATTGCTATGCAGACGATAGTACCATCCATGAGTTATATTACAGCAAGCCTTCTTGCGGTCGGGGAGAAACAGAAAAGAGACGGCAAGACCTCATCATTGAGCTCGACCGATCCTTGCATCGCATATCAATATGGGGAGCAAGTAATTTGGTCGAGTTTAATGCTAACAAAACACAGGTGTGCGCGTTTACATGCAAGACATCTCCTTTTACCCCCCTTCCTACTCTTCAGAACATCTCGCTCGCAATGCGAGATAGTCTCAATATCTTGGGTATAGATATTCGCAGCGACCTTAATCCCAGGGACTACATCGGGAGCGTAATCTCCACTGCATCTCGGAGACTCGGAATTTTGAACAAGGTGCGACGGTTTTTCACGCCTGATCAGTTATATCTTCTTTACAAGGCACAAGTTCGGCCTTGCGTGGAATACTGTTCGCACCTTTGGGATGGTTCCGCGAAGTACCTACTGGAAGCCTTGGACAGGTTGCAGAGTCGGGCTGTCCGCATTGTTAATGATGCAGACATTACAGAGTTTATAGAGCCGCTTCAACTGCGCAGGGACATTGCCTCACTGAGCGTGTTCTACCGCCTGTATCATGGCGGGTGTTCTGCAGAGTTGTTCAATTTAATCCCTTCTTCTCCTTTTCACAACCGAACCACGCGCGCTGGTCTACGGAGCCACAGTTTTACGGTAAACCCTATATGGGCTCGAACCAAAAAGTTCGCAACATCCTATCTTTGCCGTACCGTGAAGCTGTGGAACAATCTCCCAGCTAGTGTGTTCCCTCCTTCTTATAATATGGGGTCCTTCAAGCGTAACTTGAAGAGGCATTTACGCAGGCCGGCATGACAGCGACGACCGACGAAGGATGACGTATTTCTCGGCAGTCGCCGTTGTTTTTGGATTGCACTGTGCTTACCATCAGGCACAGTGCAGTCACTTTGCCGTGCTACTATAAAAAAAAAAAAAATAAAAAAAATAACCATCGATATTACCTTCATAGATGGTGTATGCTTTGTTATGTATTACAGTGTTAAAACATATTAAATTATTATATAATATGTAATAATATTGTGTTATTTGACTCTATATTTTATAATTTTGATGGTGTTTTATATAATACTAGCCACTGCCCGCGACTTCGTCCACGTAGTAATAGTTTCTATTGACTAACGCTAATACGTAGCAGAAGCTCTCAAGGGGAATAAATCCCGATTTTAAAAGATTTTTCATCAATGCTCCGCCTCCTATTGGTCTTAACGTGATGATATATAACCTTCCTCGGTAAATGAGCTATATGACACTGAAACAATTTTTTACATCGGACCAGTAACTCTTTAGATTACTCTCTACAACCTTAGCGATAGCCCAAAGTAACTACTAAACGCGAACGAAGTCGCGGGCAAAGATGAATCTCTTTATAATATTAAATTATAAACGAATGTTTACCAACTCTATATTGTATTCATCTCATCACTAGATTTTACATATAAAAGAAAGTTCTGCCACGTCTGTTTGTGTGTTCGCGATAAACTGAAAATCTAATGTACGGATTTTCATTCGGTCTTCACGAGCGGATAAAGTGATTCATGAGGCAGGTTGAGGTATGTAATTTATCAAGTATTTTCAACCAGTACGGGACTCTGGTTCCTTTAAAGATTAATCAGAATACTAAGTTTAATTTTACCTGAGTGTGAGCTTAAACTCAATTTTTATTGTTCTAATAAGTTAATACAACTAATAACAAACTCGTATATCACACACCTGCAGTTCCTACAGTTTATTTTGGTTACACCTCATAAGTGACCTTTCGATCATTGCCATTGTTCCATTGACCCTGAATATAACATTTCTGATACATTAAACATAGCTCGATTGTAGACAATAACCGACCGATTTGGTAAGGCCACGGTTATTGTTAATTTTTTAACAAACATTATTTGCGAATACAATCTTCTAAAAATTATTCTGGTCTTTATATTATTATTTAGTTTCAAAGCTTTTTCGATTATTCTTATCTTATTTAATAATATGTACCCGTGAATTTGTCTGCGTGGGACCTTATATAAAGAAAGGCGGTCATTAATAAAATTATCTGAATGTATTAAGTACATTTACTCATCTACTTTTTCAGATACAATAACTTTTGATAGACCTAACCGTTTTTTATGAAACAAAAACTGAATGTTACTCGAAGAATTGCTTTATGATTTTCTTTAAGAGATAATATCAAAAATGCAGTATTTTAGCAACGATACTTGTTCATATATACAGACAAAAAACTTTGCTAAAATTGAATGCAATGTTTTTATAACTTATTCCAAGAAGGTGTTTTTTTTTACAAATATCTAGAAGGTACAGACATTTTAGATTTACATTCTTATTAGGTATATGTATATTAAGATAAATTCATTCATTGTAATTTGTTTTCTGAATAACTCAATCTAACCGAATATAAAAACATTATCTAATAACTATTGGTCTTCACATATAACAATGAGGTTTCTTTATCGCAAGACTCTTTAAATGCACAAGAATTAGATAATTTTCCATGTAAATCAAGAAGCGTTATTATTTATAATGTACTAAAACACTCAACAATATGATGTCCAACTTCTAATAATCCATGTGACCGGTTCACGCAATGAATAACCTTCAACCTTATCAGACGTGGAGGACAATTCGCTAAGCTTTAAATTAACCAACCGAATAGCTATAATCTTAATAACTTGATATAAGTTATCCTCACAAATATCATAAAAGCGAATCTGAGTTTGTTTGTTTGTTTCACTGTCAGCCTTTAATTACTGAACCGGTCATTATAGAATTTCGTATATATGTTGTCAAGGATTCTATAAAGAGCATAGAGTACCTACTTATCACCCAGAAAAAAATTACTTGTACCTCAGAGTTACATCAACTGCTTATTAATTCGAGAAAAACCACGGGCAAAAGCTAATAATAGCAGTAGTAATAATATAAACAAGTAATACGCTCGTATTAAATATCTTTTTTTGGTTAATACGGGTTTAAAACAAAAAAATCTGAGATTGGTAACAATAAATCATTTTTGAACACTGAACAAATGTCTGGAACAATCTAGAACTCTGTAAATATCTATCTCTTTCTATAATATGAAAACCCGTAGTAACGTATAAAGCAACGTGATGACTCATCGATGCGCGGGAAAGGCTTACATTCTAATCTTATACCTTAAAGATTTGTAAATATGTACACAATTTCTAACTATTGCATGCGTTTAAACATTTTTCTTTGAACGGATGTCCTAAACCAAATTTCAATTACGTTCTAGAAATTTTACTACTCGTTTTTATCAGATACTAGCGGCGAAAATTGTTCTGATAAAAAAAAACTTATTCATATTATATACCTCAACCTTCCTCATGAATCAGTTTATCTACTGGTGAAAATCGCATGAAAATCCGTTCAATAGTTTTTGAGTTTATCGCGAACAGACAGACAGACATGGCAGAGAACTTTGTTTTATAATTTGTAGTGATATAAGTAAACTGTGGTGCCTTCGAAGATATTATATTATGACATCGAAGCCAATACAAGGAATAAACAAAGGAAGAGATCTAGGGAATGACTATAATAATTAAAAACAGTATAACAGTACAGTTCAAGTTCTTTTTCTCGGTCTTTCTGCGCTATTGACCTAGCAAGGTCTCAACAGCTTCACCGGACTACTAACGTCACGCGGATAATGTGGATGAGACCCCCAAACACCTCTTGTGTGAATGTGATCCACTGAAACCCACATGAAACCGAATTCTCGGAAAGCACGTATTGCTTCCGGATGAGGCACAGACGCTCTCAACCAAAAAAATCCTGCTGTTCTTAAATACTATAGGACTGGGCGGGGAGCTTTAGTAATATGGGGCGATCACAATAGATCAATACTGGTCGCAGAGATAGAGGACTAAGGCCTGCATAGCCCCTTTTCCAGATAAAAAAAAAACGTCGCACGATATCTCTAGGTGGTCACCCATCCCAGTACTGACCGCAATCGACATTGCTTAACTTCGGTGATCGGACGAGAACCGGTGTTTTCAATGTAGTATGGACATTGACAACAGTGTAATATCATTATAGATTCCACTGTTATGTAAAACACTCACAGTCACAGCTCAAACTTAATCACCCGATTAGGCCTCCCACGGCAGCGGCTCAAGCCTAGGTTCGATACCTCGGTAGGGAGCCCTTGAGTGCGTTGCTTGCGCGATACGGTGACACACAAATATACATCACTGCTACAAGACTACACGATCACCCCCACACACGTGCACGCTACACGCTTACACATGAAAGTGGAAGGGTTTACTTTTTCCCTTATCGAACTGAAAAACTCAATTTTCCGATAATAAATATATGGAGGAGTTCTTGAGGCGTGTATGCTTGGTACACATATACGTTTCAACAACTCATACATATATGAATAGTTAGCTAGGTTAGCTAAGATAGGTCGCGATTTTGCATGCAACAGGCAACAGCCAAGCCGAGGTGTGCCGTACACCCTTGAGCTGGTTGCCAAAATAAAATCGGCTGAGTGCCTTAAGCGCTTGTCTTAGAAGTCCGGTGAAGCTGTTAAGATCGTGCTGAGCCAATAGCGTAGTCATTTCGAAAAAAAAAAGCTCAAACTTAGTTACAAGGATTCGAATCTACGGCCTTTGACGCTTCTCAAATGAAACAATCAAGTTGCATTGTATATATTCGGTTCATCATAAAACAAATTCACAAATTTTTTGTAGGCTTAATTAATACTAAAGTGAAATGATCTTGCTTAAATTAGTGATGACTTTATTGCTCATAGAGTGTTAATTGAACAACTGGGTATACGCATTTGTGGGCCTTATGAAACTCGGCGAATTATTCGACATAGTCGTAAAATTAGCCATAGACGCACAAGTGGAATCAATGGATATGTACGTCGGATACACGTATGGAAAGTTCCTATTTTCGACATTGCGTTAAGTCTTTATTAATTGTTGCATCAAGTGGAAAATAACTCTCGCGTGGGTGGATACATACTACAAATATACCAATATTGTAATCACAAAGGTAGTTTAAACAGAATTTAATATTTAAATATAGAAAAATAAGTCTGCTTGTATGAGATACAAAATTATACTAAGATATTTGTACGAATAAAAAACTTTTAAAAATTGATTTCATATCTAAATATTATAGAATCTTTTTTTGTATAGAATATCTATATAGTAATAATATAATAAATTAGAAAGGACTAATTTACTTAAGCATTTTTTTTATATCGGTTTGTCATTGTTGTCTAAAGTCGAGCTATGTTTAATGTATCAGAAATGTTATATTTAGAGTCAATGGAACAATGGCAATCATCTAAAAGGAGGTATATACCAAAACAAACTGTAGAAATTACAGATGTGAGATATACGCGTTTGTTATTAGTTATCTTAACTTATCAGAGCAGTAAAGTTTGAGTTTAAGCTCACATTCGGGTAAAATTAAACTCAGTATTCTGGTTAATCTTTCGGTTAACGTCCTGATTGGAAATACTTGATAAATTATGTAACTCAATCTGCCTCATAAATCACTTTACCAACTCGTGAAGACCGGATGAAAATCCGTCAGTAGTTTTTCAGTTTATCGTGATCAAACAAACACACGTGGCAGAGAACTTTGTTTTATCTATACTAATAATTATAAAGAGGTAAAGTTTATGAGTTTTTGACGTTGTGACATTGTAGGGCGTAATCTCAGAAACTATTTGTCCGATTTGAAAAATTCTTCCAAAGTTATATAGTCCGTTTATCGAGGATGATTATAGATTATATATTATCACGCTAAAAGCAATAGGAGCGGAGCACCAAAGAGAAATGTTTAAAACTCGCAGTTTTTCTCCTCTTGAGAGCTCCCGTTGCATGTTAGCGTTAGCCCAAAGGAACTATTCCACGCAAACGAAGTCACGGGCAGAAGCTAGTAATTTATTGATATACAAATGGAGATAAAGTCACAGACATGCTTACAAATATTCTAAATGAAAAATTGAGTTTATTCGCTACTCGTTTACTTCTTAAATACTCAACCTATCACCATGAGTTTTTGTATACACATCGACAAGGGTACAAAATAGATATGACACCTTTTATCCAGCATAAAATATTCCGTACCCGATACAATCTACATAAATAACGCAAGCAAAAACTAGTCTAATGATAATGCGAGGTTCGTACAACTTGAGGAATATAATTACGACATTTTTTAAGAAAACCATGTGCGACCGATATTTTTCTTTTTTTACTTAATTTTTGGCAACCAATCATTCCGATTATTACTGCCATTGTCGCGTAGTCAATAATATCGCAAGCGTCGTGCGATCATTTCAATATTAAGCATCGTGTGAATCAATATTCTAACAAGATGGTGGATCCCTTGCTAGAACCTTCCAGGGGGTTTTTGTGGTATCTCAGAATATCATGTTCCGTGGTATTATTTACCATTCACTTCACTTTTGTACAATAAACTTACTATATTACGTAAAACACCACCAAATTTACACAATATAGAATCAAATAACACAAGGTTATGAATAAAATATAAAATCCACTACATGACAGACTAAAATCCCGCCAAAAAGTCGATGTTTATTGTTATGTTTGTGTTTTGTTTTTACTAAAAACTAATACATTACCACTTAAACACAAAGTTATTCTGATAATGATATCCATGAAAGGCACGGAGTGCACACGTTCCAATTTCGATGCCAACTTTTCCATACGAGGGCGATGACACTCTCCTGCCTACGATAATCTTTTATATTTTCATCTAAACCGATTGGATTTCATTAAATAACCTGTCATTCTCACAGACGAGTGCGGATTATAGGCGGTGTTATTCAAAATTGTGCTTAAGTGGTGTTTTTTATCACTCTGTTTTTCATAGCGTTTTTGTATTCATATTTAAGGTTACTCAGAATTCATGTAAATGTATATTGTTATTTATATTATCCTGTCTTATTCATCGTATGTTCATTGATCTTTATCTCTTAGTTTAAGACATATTTCATGGTTTATAATGTAACTGTGTTATGTAAATAACGTACTTGTGAATTGTAATAGGTTTCTTCTAAGCTTTTCCATTTATTCTACTTTCAAATAGCAAACACACTCTTTTGCAAAACACCTATAGATGTGTTTCGTTACATGCATATTACTTAGCATTGTTTGTGGTAGAGCTACGCTGAAGCTACTACTGGTTTCACTCAATTTTTCCGACAAAAATATATGGAGGAATTGTTGAGGCGGATATGCTTGGTACTCATATACGTTTCAACAACCCAAACATATATGAATAGTTAGCTAGGTTAGCTAAGATAGCTCGCGATTTTGCATGCAACGGGCAACAGCCAAGCCGAGGTGTGCCGTGCACCCTTGAGCTAGTTGCCAATATAAATCGGCTGAGTGCCTTAAGCGCTCGCCTTAGTAGTCCGGTGAAGCTGTTAAGACCTTGCTTGGTCAATAGCGTAGTCAGTTCGAGAAAAAAAAAAACTACTGGTTTCAGCATGAACGGGTCGGCTCATCCGAGGTAGTACCATCCTCTCACAGAACATCGACATGAAGTTACAGTGCAGGCATCGTTGTATTTTGTTCTGTCAGTGAGTGTGCCGCAGACCCACCTCCCCTCCCTCTCTACCCTCCCTCTCTCCAACCCACACTCCTCCTCACACAAACTAGCAACGCACTTGGGACTCCCCTGGTGTTGCTAGTGTTTATGGACGGTGGTTGTCATTTTACATCAGATGACCCTCCAATCCGTTTGCCTCCAATGATATAAAAAAAGCATAAGATGAGATTAATGTCAAATGTTATTGACTGTCCAGTGGCGCCAAAAGCGCTGCGACACATCCTAGAAACGAGACTACAATTATATAGAATTTGATGTGATCATTATTATTATTTCTGTGTTACTGAATCATTACGGGGAAAATTTAGTAAATAGTAATTGCTTTGACTTCCACAGTTTGGTACATAAAAGTCAAGATGTCGTTGTTCTACAGGCACCTTTATGTCGCCGTTATAGTAAACCGAAGCTCTACCCGCATAAATAATCGCAGTGCTTACAGAATGTTAATTGACTTCCCTGACTGACAAACCGATTATACGTATTCTGTGTCGCAAACGATAAAATCTATGAAATATTAAAAAAGGTCTAAAGAAAGACAATATTTGTTGACCTACGATTAGCAAAGTAGTGTCATGGTTCTTTCCTTTGACGTATTAACAATACTTTTTTAATTTAGATAATGTAACAATTAACTTTCCCTAGGTTAACTATCTTTATCTTGACCCCTCAGGCCGCATTTGGATCTGAACACTTGTCGGAGGAGCAGACGTAGTGTCGATTAGATAGTCCCTGCTCCCCCGGCCAAAAGGTGTAAGAAGGTACCATGAGGTTTTAGTCCGTGCGACTCAGGCATATCCATCGTCTGCTCACCGGCGAGATGGATATCCGTTAGAGATTTCCCCATGAAGAAAAATAAAAAAAAGGGTAACTATCAATAAAAAGTAATTAACCTTTTATCTATTTATATACAATGAATATTTTTTTGAGGTTCAACCACGTAAAAACTACTGAATGAACCTACATAGGATTTTACTCATTTAATGCCGAATTTTTCACATTTGCTTCTAGAACACTCCTTACTATTTAGATTTATTTGGCCCTTTGCCATCTTTTAATGCCTAAAGAAGCGGATGGGAATGCTAGTATTACATGAGTGAAAGTAACATAACAATGCCTGTTTGTCATATGTTCGCAAATAGTCTTTTGGTCTGATAGCAAAGAAATTTGATGTAGAAGTATCCTCAGTCATGAAAAAGGATAGGCTACTTTTCATCGTGAATATGCCAAAGATACATAAATGTGGTGGTAAAGTTAGTCATTGAATATAACATTGAAGTATTTATCGCTCTTATAAATGATGCCAAATGACAATGAAATACCTCTATTTGTAATTCTAAGTCTTTTTACGAAACTTCCTCGTATTCTCAATGGGTTATCCCGTTTGCAAAATTTGAGAAACCGATAACTGTTCTGTATTGTCGGGATATTAACCGGATAAGTTACATGATTAATTGGAAATTTTCAAGCAGTAAATATGTATACCATGACAAGATATAAAGCTCACTGAACATTTATTGAGCTCGGCGTAGTTATAATGCATATCATTACAAATTTTCGAATTATAAACACTAATTAATCATTGTAAATCTATTTTTTACTCTATACTTGTTTATCGTAAGATCACAATATAATTTAACGTGACGACGTGACCGAAGATAAAGGGACTTACTCTCAAAAGCAATTTCCTGCAACACATCTTAGCGAGCTTTCCAATAGGTCATCTATTTCAGGGTGGCAGCTAACTTGGCCAGTATTAGAAAATATTTTAGCAACATACTCGTACTGTGGTTTTATTAGTTCGGTTACCTTTACGGACAGGTTGGGCTCATAGTATAGATTCGAAACTGTATGAATCAACGTAGTATTTGTAACCGATTAGAAGGAAGTATTTATTTAAAGTTCCTTAGGAGATACATTACTAAATCTTCGGATTTTTTTCTTAGATATCAAACTACTTTACAAAAGGAACTTTAGTGTATAAAGTTATGGTTCGAGATCCGCTGGGTTACGCTATATGTGTTGACAGACAGACAAACAGTCTTGAGAATTATATTAAGTAGATATATCGCAAAGGTTCCTACTAACAAATAGTGACCAGTTAATAACCCATGTTCCTGAGAAGCTTCAGTTCATCGTAAATTTAGAACCGGTATATTATAGTAGACCAGAACAGGTGAATAATGTACAAACACAAGGTAATTATTTACCATTAGATAACCCATAACACACGATTGGAACAAGTCCAAATAAGACATCCGTGGTACTTATAAAGACTATTTCTGTATTTTGATAAATATAAGTATGAGCATGCGTAACTAGTATAAATATTTACAAATAAATTAATGTACTTACATCTTTTAGGGTACAGACGGAAGGTAAATAAGTCTATGTATAACGTTTAGTTAGAGAACATCATTATATTGATTTGCAGTTCGATATTTCCATTGGTTTTATTTGCGATAGATGTGTTTACCAAACCTGTAACAAGGGTGCACAATTTTAATGGGAGAAATATAGAATAGTTTCTTTAAACGAGACGATCTTGCGTTGGACACATGCAACGTCTGAGTCATGGTCTACAGTCTGCCACAATAATAGGACGACATGGGATCAGAAGGAGAATTTACCGCGTCCTATACAATGCTATTATACAAACTGTTGGAGTACTTAGGCTTATAGATAAGTGTTGATTTAAAAAAAAACTTGTCACATGAAACATGAGTGTAATTTAAAGTGTAAAAATTATTTATCCTGAATAGTCCTGAATATCCTGAATAGAGTGTAAAAATATTTGTCCGTACAATGTCCGTACAATGTGAGTCCTGAATGTCCTGAATAGAGTGTAAAAATTATTTGTCCGTACAATGTGA